>LAXH01000012.1:1352-36251 GCA_001006505.1 Tilletia horrida
AACACCAAGGAACGCATCCGCCTCGGCCTTGGTCTGGAACTGTCCGTGACCGAATTTGGAGGCGGTGTCGATCCACTTGAGGGTGACTTGCTCGAGATCCCTGCGGGAGGTGTGTACCATGAGCGACTTGCGCAGAGTGAGCACACGCTTCTTGACACCGACACAGGAGCCCTTGATCATGATGAAGTCGTTTCGGATGATACCGTAGTGAGGGAAGCCGCCCATGGGGTTGATGCTCTTCTTGGTAGTGTCGAACTCGGTCGAACCGGAGCTCTCGAGCTCAGCGCCGGATCCGATGCGGTAGATCTTCTTGTTGAGCTCGGTACGGTGGTGGTAACCGTCTTGACCGGAACGTGCGACAGTGTACATGACACTGGAAGGGTGCCACGCGCCAATGCAAGCAATCTTACGCAGACCACGGTGAGTCTTGCGTGGTAGCTTCTTCGTTCCCCAACGAGCAGTAACACCCTCGTAACCGTGACCCTTGGTAACACCGATGACATCAATGTTCTCGTTTTGAGAGAAGATGGAGGCAACGTCGACAGTCTTCTCAAAGTGAGACTTGGCAAAGTCAACCTTGTCGGCAACGGAACCACCGTTGACCTGGATCTCCATCAGGTGAGCCTTCTTCTGCTTGATCGAGGTCTTGTTGGTCTGGGTGTGGGCGAGGACACGAACGACGGTGCAGTACTTGCGGATGCGCTCGAGTTCTCTCTCGATGGAAGCACCGTTGTTCTCCGAGTGCTTCTTGGCGTACTTGGTGAAGGCCTTCTTCTTGGAGCGGTACCAGTTGCGGTAGAAGCGACGCTTGACGCCGTCAGACAGGTGCTCGGCCCAGACAGTGGTCAGCGAGCGCAGACCGCGGGGGGTCTCGACGTAGCCAACAACACCAACGACAACGAGCGGGGGAGTCTCGAGGAGGGTGACGGCCTCGACAATCTCACGCTTGTGCGAACGCGAACCAGGTCGGTCGAGATCTCGGACAATGTGGGTCATGCCGGCCTTGAAGGCAAGGGTGGCAGTCAGATGAGGGGGCTTGGACTTGTCGTCCTTGGGGAAGGCCTTAGCCTTTCCGCGGTGGCGGGTGGCCCTCTTGCGGGGCAGGAAACCGGTGTGACCGTGACGGGGGTGCTCGAACTTGCAGTGAGACACTGAAGGTGAGCGAGGTCATCAAGGAGCGAGCAGTAGAGAGTACCGCAGAGCAGAGCAGGGTCAGCAAGAGCGTTCTGGCATGGGAACAGGGACAGTGCAGTGCGCATGTTGCCGAGTCAATGGCGAATCTGTCAACTTACTCTTGATGACCGAGCCTTGATGAAGATGGGTGTCGATGTCGAGGTCGAGCTGGCTGCTAAATCTTCCAAGTTGATTGCACCCAGGAAGAAAAGCGGGCCGTCGAGCATAATTTCTCTTTCGGCCGAAAGACGCCTCGCGTCTCTTCGAACAAAGCGGCGAACGAAGAGAGGGAAGAAGAAAGTCACGTGAGTAGATACTCCACCTCGTGAGAAAATTTGCAAAGTCCTTGGGTGGGCAGCCAGCATCACGCAACTCAACACGTTATCCATCTCTAGCCTCCAGCAGCAACCTCGCCTCACGCATCAAGACATCAAAGCCAAACCCACTTTCAAAGCATCTCGCTTTCGACACAGCTCATTCAACGCTCACACATCATGTCTCACGCATCCGTTTGGTTCTCTCACCCCCGCGGTTACGGCAAGGGCTCCCGCCAATGGTAAGTTTGGATACTCTTCTTGTCGCTCTTGGCTCTCTAGGATCGGCATACCATGGACGAATAGCAGCAGCAGTGGCAATCTAGCTGGATATCTGGCTCCCGTCACCACATCTGGCGAGGCAAAAGGGGCGACTTCAATGCAGGGCAGACGAGTGCCCAGCCATAAAGAGCAGCTCGGTCGATTTGCGACGGTCATGCGGCATACTGTGCGGGCAGTCTTCAATTCAAAGCGGTGGGGCATCGTACATAGTGGACGCGGTTCATAGCGGACGGTGTCTCTGGTAATACGAAGTGGACGACGCAAGGAGGGCGGGCGATGAGCCCTTCGAATGTGTCACAGCTCGCAGACGGAATGGTGACACGGACTTGCAAGCACCTGGCAGCGAGAGGATGATGACAGGGCTCTGTGGGAACATCTCCCAATGTCGGAGACGGGGCTTCATGCTGAAGGCTGTGATGGAAGACTCAGGTGGAGGCGCTGGTGGAAACTAGCAGCACAATGGCCGGTGTCGTGTGGACTACTGTCTGTCCTGCCGATCCGATCGCCCACGAAGACATCAGAAATCTAGCGGCGGCGCTCACAACTTCATCCCTACCAACCACCTGCGAGAACTACATGCGTGTGCCGGTCGAGGACCGGGTTCGATGCAGTATGCTCATCCACTGGTGCCCTCTCTGCTGCTGCTGCTTCTGCTCCTGCTACCCCCCGCTCTCTGCACGCCCTCTATAGCCCTCGGGCTATCTCGCTCGTGTTGGTTCAACGTACTGATCACACATCTTCTTATTTGAACAGCCGAGTTTGCGGCAACCAGGGTGGTATCATCCGCAAGTACGGCCTCGACATCTGTAAGTGTGATCTTCTAGTCCCTTGGCTCGAGCTTGCCCCAAATCTGACTGGTTCCACCCCTTGGCTCCACGTTCATGCAATCACAGGCCGTCAATGCTTCCGGGAGAAGTCTGACTCCATCGGATTCGCCAAGTACCGTTAAGCAAAGCGAAACCTAGAATCACCCTCCCCCGCAAGACCCGTTCGCGCCCATACCGCAACAGTTCACAAGTTGCACGCGCACCACAGTTTTACCACTTATGCAATTCTGCGGCAAACACCGACACACACACACTCCCACGCATCCATGCGTGTGCGCATACAGCCACCACCACCACGACGACGAAACCAACACCCACGGTCTCTCGGTTGCAGTTACCATGTAATTTCTTTTCCTCGTCTCTCTTTGCAAGGCAACTTCATCTCTCTCAGCTATGCGGATGGCGCGTGTGTTGAAAGCCGTCGGATTGGAGACTGGCAAATGGGGTCAAGGGTTTGGAGCTGTATCGTTACAGGAATGGGCAGTGGGAGGGTGAAATCAGTCTTCCCTGCCCTTGAAGGCGTCTCCGTTTCTTGGAACTGAAATGTGGAAGATTCATGACCATGTCAGCCGCACTGCGAAAAAGCGCCTGCTTCTGCTAACAGTGCTGCTGCATCTATTGGACGAATGTTCAGAAAGCAAATGATGATCAGGCATACTCGTCGTAATCATACTCATCCTCCACCTCGACCACCACCGGCGCGTCTTCGCCTTCCTCCTCCTCAATCTCCTCCCGTACCTGCACCTCCTCATCGAGCTCCTCGTCCAAGCTCCAACCCAGATGCCGAGAAGAGAAATGAGACAATCTTCTCCAGGCAGCCAGCAGTGCCTCTGGGGAGTCACGTCCTTGCGCCGACCCTGATGATGACGCCCGTGCCGTCCTTCTTGGATCTGCCGTTCCTTGGGTGGAAGCTGAAGAGAGAAAACCGGAAGAAATGCCGGCGCGGAGCGTACTTAGCTCCCGAAGGATTTTTGCTTCCAGGTCAGGATCGAGATTGTTGAAGAAATCGACGCCTGGAGGATCCTCGTTGGGATCATTAGCAGCCTCATCCTCTTCTTGTTCTCCTGCGTCTTCGTCATGGTGGGGATGTCTAGCTCGTGAGTCGGAGTGGGCAAAAGATGACGATACACTCGCGTGCACCACGACGAGCTGAAGCTGGGCGAGCAGCAGGTCGAGGAATCGAGTGTGCGCATCCGGCTCGACTTGATCCTTGATCTCCCTCTCCGTCTCGGTCTCGACGGTCGACATTGGCATGCTCCTGCCGTGGCTGTCCACGGACGAGGAAGCGGGTGCCTCGAAATGGCTCGGAGCTCGACTACATGCGTACGCACTCCGGCTGAAGAGACTGAGGAGAGACAGCCACTGGGTAAGAGCTGCGGGCGCATGTAGCCGATGTAGCATTACAAAGGCGAGCTCAAATTCGGCGAGGAGATGAGATACCCCTGTGATGTGCACGCATTCGATCAGTGAAAGGTTGAGGATAAAGGGGTGGCAGCCATCCCAAACACGTACCTCCGGCGCGTTGGATGGTCTGCCCGAGCAGCCAGCTCTTGTCAACTGACCATCGGGTCAGTTCGCTCCCGACCGTGCCAGACTTCCAGCTGCGCCTCATGTCAAACGTTGTAAATCTCAACCCAGACGTTGTGCTGCCCGTATCACAGGCAATATGGCTACTACCGCCTCTGCGCAATTGATCATCGAGATCCTTTTCGGCTTGTGATTCCCTTGCGGCCGCCGCCCGCTGTTCCCGCCCTGAAGAAGACGAAAGCGAGTCGACGCCTGTTCCTTGAGGTTGTGGATCGTGAAGTGGAATCAATGAGTCTATCCGCACATCTCCCGCCCATTCGTCAACTCCGCACACTTTTGCCACTGCCGACGGTCCCACGGCGGGGTCGTGCAAATGTAGAGTCGCCTTTTTCCATACGCTGTGAGTCGTTGCTGGATAGGGAACCAGATGAGGATCGAGGGTGGCGAGGTGGTTCAGGCTGGTCACAGTCTGCGGCTGTTTTGGTCGAGCGATTGGATCCGGCGAGAAGACGGTTGGTAACTCAGTCCCAGGGTCCGATCCCGGCTGGTCGGGCGGGAGCAAGGTGTTTGCTGAGCGGATAAGGACTTGATGTCCTTGAGTGAAGCGAATGAGGCCTTGGACCGCAATGGCATCGTCGGCGGTCAAGGTGAGCAAGTGGAAGCCATCGGGGATAAGCTTGAAGCCTTCAAATCTGTTGATACTGTTGCTACTGCTGGAGGGAGGGGCTGGAGTGAGGTAAGGGGAGGCATCGAGAGTGTAGGTGTTGGAAGCTGTGACTGTGGCTGTGGCAGACGGGGATAGGATGAGGAACGATGAGCTTCGGAACAGAGCAGTGGCTTCCTGCGCAGTGAGAGCAGGATCCAGCAGATTTTTGATAGACGCAGACATCTCCAAACGTTGCCGCAGACTGTCGCGCTTCCTCCAAGTGCGCGTCGTGAGATGTGCTTCCCTTCGCCTCCACGGAAAGAGGGCGAAGTATGCCTTGCAAGTTCCACGGAGGATCCGTACTCTGTCTTGAGGTGAGGGATGAACTCGCCGTGCCATGGAAGGTCGAGGTCAAACGGCGGAGCGTTTCAATCGATGCTCAGCTTTCTTCTCACCGCTCTGGGTCCAAAACTCGAAGCAAGCTGCCTTAGCTGCCTTAGCTGCCTCCCTATCAACACCACCTTCTTGCTATATCTCTCCCCTTTCTGCTTCCCGACGGGCTGCACTTGCCTTCCTGCTAGCGCATGCGCGCATCTCTTCTTCAGTCTTGCTGCTTCACTCTCCATCGACTTCTCCCACAGCTCAGCCGGGCCAATCGCTACCATCTTCTCCTCCAGCATCGCACCATGAGCACACAACGCAGCGGCGGACAGCGCACTTACGCAGATGCCATCGAGGCCCTCAACACCCTCCAGTCAAACGCGGCCACAATCGAAGCGATCCGCAAGAGCGGTGGCAGACTGAATGACTTTGCGATTCCAGAGATGGTCGAGTACCTCGGCCGGATCGGATACACCCAAGAGGACCTCAACCGGCTCAATGTCATTCACATCACAGGCACCAAGGGCAAAGGCTCGACCTCTGCCTTTACCTCCTCTCTCCTCCAGCACGCCTCTCCAGGAGCCAAGATTGGGCTCTACACCTCGCCGCACATGATCGCTGTCCGAGAACGGATCCGGATCAACGGCTCCCCGCTCGACGAGGCCGACTTTGCGGACAAGTTTTGGCACGTCTGGGACGCGCTCGAGCAGAACACTGCACGCGCGCACGAGTTTACGCCCCTGAGACCCATCTACTTCCGTTTCCTCACCTTGCTCGCCTTTCACACTTTTCTCGCGCACAAGGTAGACACGGCCATCCTCGAGGTGGGCATCGGAGGCATGTACGACTCGACGAATATCGTGCCCCGTCCAGTGGTGTGTGGGATCACTGCGCTCGGGATGGACCACGTCGCCATGCTCGGCAACACCATTGAGCTCATCGCGGCCCAAAAAGCCGGCATTTACAAACACGGCAGCGCAGCGCTCGCAGTCCGACAGCTTCTTGGCCGCGAAAGTGCGGAAAAGGTGCTCGAGGATCGAGCAAAGGAGGTGGGCGCTTCTTCGTTCCACTTCGTGCGCACGCCCGCGGGGGAGGATCCGATCTCTTCCGTCAAGCTAGGTCTGCCGGGCATTCATCAGTACTCGAACGCCAGTCTAGCCTTGGCGCTTGCACAGACCTTTGTGCGGAGTCCGGTGGGCAAGCAGGTCTTTGCCGGCGCAGAAGAGAGCCTGGGTCCTCTGATCCTCGAGGGTGGAGATGAGGCAGCAGCGGTACAACAGATCACACCTTTGGCGAAGCAGGCGCTCGAGGCGGCTCATTGGCCAGGCAGGTGTCAGCGCATCCCGAGCAAGACGAGCGCCATCACATACTTCCTCGACGGCGCGCATACAACGGACAGCCTTGCGCTGTGCGCGCGCTGGTTCCTCTCATCTTCGTCGTCATCGGCTGCGGAGCAGGGAAAGAAGAGACGGCGCGTCTTCATTTTCAACTGCACAAATGGGCGAAGTGGACCCGACTTGCTCGGCTCGGTTCTTTCGGAGATTGAAGCGGGCTCATCAACGTCGACTTCAGACTCGTCATCATCGTCATCACCATCGTCCAGATTTGCAACGGCAGCGCGCTTCTTCACCGACGTCGCGTTTTGCACCAACACGACTTTTCGCTCTGGCCGCTCGGCGGGCGACCTGACCTCGAAAGCGGTGGACCCGGCCGATCTGGAAGCGCTGACGATCCAGAATCAGCTCAAGGATGCGTGGCTATCTCTCGTCGGTTCGGGCGATGACGAGGCGGCCAAGGTGCATGTGCTGCCCTCGATTGAAGACGCGCTGCTGTTGGTCAAGGAGGGCAATGGTACAGAGGAGACGCAGGTGCTGGTCAGTGGGAGCCTGCATCTGGTGGGCGGAGTCATGGCCCATCTTAGGGAAGAGGGACTGCTTGACGATGAGCTGAGGAGCGTATATGCTTAGTTTGTCCTCGCCATGCCTTCGAGACACCAGAGAAATGTATGGAGCGATATCTATCGAACAACTGTCACTAGAGCGAACCATGTTGAATGCACACATAGACAAGTCTCTGAAGTCTGAACCGACGTGACTTGAAAGTATGAGCAGGCTGCCTGAGCACCGCTTGCGATTGCTACGAGAGTACCACATTTCTATTAGACTGGACGGAATCATCCGTCGGTGATAAGTCACTGTTACTCAGCCCTGCGCAGCGATTCTAAGCAATCTGGAAAGTGCATCTCGCCGCTCCTGTTCTATCCCTCCGTCTTCGTCCGCCTCATCGAGGTCCGGAATCGACGGTGGCAAGGACTTTCTTTCCAACAAACAGGAAGCAATCGCATCCCGGCCTTGAGCCGAGTCCCACAGATTGGATAGGAACGGATCCGTCCTCCTCTCCCGCTCGCCCGCCCGTTCCTCGGCCCAATCAGGTCTCTGACAGAAGCCGTGGCAGACGATGAAGTGCTCTGCCGAGCTTGCCCGCGAGCTCGCGGGCTTGATGATGTCGATTCTGCGGAAAAAGGTCTCGAATTTGGGTTGGAGGTAGGTCTTGGCTGAAAAGGTAGGATCGGTTTGACCATGGAATCGGAACGGCCTCCGTATTCTCTCTTGGGCGGGAGCTTCCACCTTGACCGGGAACAGTCTGCCCTCACCGGTCGCTTCTTGACCTGGATCGCTGCTCGAGGATGAGGACGTTTTGGGGATGGGCGTTGGGAGGATGGGTCGAGAGTCGTGCGAGAAAATCTTGGCAATAAAAGTCCCGCCTACTTTGAGCATCCTGATCCCGATGGAAAGAGCGGCCTGGAGTAAGAAGGAGTGCAAGAACTCGTCCAAGATGTGCAGACCGTGGACATCGGGTGCTCCGTCACAGATGATCAAGTCGGCCAGGAGCAGACCAGCATTGTCGTGGTCGTCGTCGTGCTTTGCCTGTTGTTGCGCCTGGGAGGCGAGTTGGCGTAGTCGCGCTGCGGTCGAGGCGAGCGTGATGTCTCCTTGTAATTGCAATATTCTTGGAATCGGCGCCATGGGCTGCAGGTCGACTGCGAGCAGGGTGGTGTTCTGTTGGAGCTCCTTTGCTAGTCTTCGGGACAAGACCTGGGACCAACTTCCAGGCGCAGCACAGAGGTCGATGATCGTTTTTGCTGTTTCGTCATCCCGTGCTTGCAGACTCGGACGTGGCAATGAGGCCGGTCTTGGTGGGAAGTCTGCTGAAACACCAAACCGGTCTGCATAGGAATGTCCTAGGGATGAGGAGGAAGAAGACGAGGAGGACAGGAAGCCATAGATCTCGTCTAGATGGATGAGCTTGTAAGCTGAACGAGCTCGATAGCCTTCTGCTTTGGATTGGCGATAGTAAATGTCTCTCTTGTCCTTCGTCGAGGCTCCCATCTTGTCCCTCTCCTTCTCTTTTCGATCTTGTCAGGAACAATTTCAGCACCTACTGACAGTGAAGAAACCATGCAAGTCTATCTGGTGACAGTTTTCTTTGAATCCTGTGCTCAAGAAGATTGTTGGAATGTGTTCGTGTGGGTTTGGCCCTGCATGGTCCGCTGCCTAGCAACAGAGCTTACCACCGCCAAGAGCTCACAAGCTCATCATCACTTGGATGAGGATGAGCTCGAGCTCGATGCCATTGACGACAGCAATGAGCTGCTGATGAACGGCCATCTCAACAGCCATGGGATCGAAGCAGCCGACATCAGCACAGACGCCTCCATACAGCTCTTCCAGCAGGAGCAGCGCAGAGTACGACGGTGGACGCTCGCCCTACTCTCTCTCTCCACCGCATTCATCCTCCTCGATAGCAGCAGCAGCAGCAGCCGCGAATGCAGCTGTACCATCAACACCAAGGCCAACGCATCGGAGCACGCTACCCCTCCATCCTATAGCATCGACTTCGGCTCTGTCATCATCTTCGTCCTCGGTCGCATCACAACATTCCTCATCGTCAGCGGCCGCAGCTGCTGCAGCACCGATCATCCCCATCAACCCACCGCAACCGCCGACCCCTTCCTCATCTTCAACGCCGTCCACATCGACTTCTGCCTCCGCTTCTGCCTCATCCTCAGCATCTTCATCTGTGCGGCATCATCAGCAGCATCCATCGTCTCAAAGCGCAAACCTCCATCCGCCTCAGGGAGCCGACCAAACCAGGGAAGCATGGAAACGCAGAAAACAAACCCTACTGCAGGAAGCCTCGTCTCAGATCACTACCAACTTGCATGATCATCCTCACCTACAGCCGCCCGTCTTCCTACCGACCTCTTCTTGGCTAGGCACCTCGTCAGCCGTGGCAAGGCCGGACCAATTACAACATCAGCAAAATCAAGATACCCCTACAGCCGTTGCCTTCCCTCCCGATTCTCCCTTTGCAGCCTTCCTGACTACCTCGAACAACACACCGGGTGGACCATCAGGTCCGAGCTCGCTTCAAAATAATGTGTCTGCTGCTACCCTAGCCTCTGCTCATTCGGCAGTGCTCAATCACGAGTCGCCGCCGATCAAGGAAGATATCATTCGAATCATCGACCAGTGGCTCTCCGACGAGGGCTTCAATGCGACCAAGCAAGTCCTCATGGAAGAAGCCGGTCTCAAAGCGCGCGAACGAGATGATGCCGCGCACGACGCCCGCAAGCTCAAAAAGGCCTTGCTCGAAGGAGACTGGCCCGAGGTGGACAAGCTCGTAAACAAGCCGCTCGTCAAGAACCACAAGGCCTTCCTCTACGCCGTCTACAAACTGCAGTTTCTCGAGCACATCGAGCATCGGGAATATCAAAAAGCGTTCACTTTTCTGGCGAAGCGACTCAAGCCGCTGGAGCATTACCAGCCCCACAAAACCGAGTACAAGGATCTGTGCTATCTCCTCTCTGCCAAGTCGATCACCGATGCGCCATCGTTCCGGGCTTGGGAGGGCATCCAGCCGGCTCGGGAGAACCTTGTCGCCCAGTTCTCCGCCATGATGGAACAAGACCGGATGGAAAGAGAAGCCCCCATCCCAGGGATTGGCGGATTTGGCGATGCGTACGCCTACGTGCCTCCTCGACGCCTCCTGACGTTGTTCCACCAGGCAGTGGCGTACCAAGTCGAATTTGCGCGCTATCATCCCAGAAGAGCGCCCCACGTCACCTCGCTCCTGCACGACTATTCGGGCTTCATCGTGCCCAATGCGCTGAGCGCAACGTTGCGCGGGCACCGGCGGAATGTGAAGAGTGTGCGATTTGTGGGTGAGCGGGGCGAGAAGATGGTCAGTGGCTCGAGCGATACGACGGTCCGGCTCTGGGACACGGCCACAGGTGTCTGTGAGGCTGTGCTCGAGGGCCATACGAGTCGGGTGTGGGAGGTCGACAGCACGCGGTCGGGCAGCATGGTCGCTAGTGCCGGCGGCGACGGAACGGTCCGGATCTGGGACGCGATGGGAAGTTCGGGCTCACAACAGCAGGAAGAGGAGGTCCGGGGGAGTCATGTTGGCAACCGTGGTGGAGGAGGAGCGGGTGGAAATGCAGGCCGAGGAAGTGCGAGGAGGGGCAGTGTAGCGACGGGAGCTGGACGAGGTCAAGGTGCGAGCGGGGATACTGCGTCCGGAAAGAGCCGGCTGATCACGACCCTGCGAGGCGGCATGATTGGCGATGCATACACTTGTACCTTCCACTCGGACGAGCGCCATCTGCTTGCCGGCGGCTACGACAAACTCGTCCGCTTGTTCGACATCAACTCTGGCACCGTCGTCAAGACGTTCACTGGTCACCAACTTGGCGTGTCGTCGGCGGTGTTCAGTCCGGTTGGCAACCTGATCGTGACCGGCTCAAAGGACAACATGGTGCGCTTCTGGGACGTCGTCTCTGGGCTTTGCATCGGAACCTTGCACGACCATCTGGGCGAGATCACTTCGGTCCGGCTGAACTCGTCAGGCTTACATCTGCTCACGTCTTCGAAGGACAATTCGAATCGGTTGTGGGACATGCGCATGCTCCGGCCGTTGCAGCGGTTCAAAGGGCATCAGAATACGGCCAAGAATTTTGTCAGGGCCAGTTTTGCGCACACGAGTCTGGTCGTGGGCGGCTCGGAGGACGGCCAGGTGTACATGTGGGAGGAGGAATCGAGCGAGGTTCTGCAGACGCTCTCTGGGCACGGCAAGGTCGGTGTCGCTTCTGGAGTTGCCGCGGGCTCAGGAGCTGGGCTCGGGGGCCGGAGGTCGAGACGGGGGACGATGCTGGGACATGGTTTGCCTTCGGGATTGGGGATCGCTTCGGCCGCTGCTGTCGCATCTCCGGGCCTTACTCCATCATCGTCATTCCCGATCGGTCCCGTGGTTGCTTTTACCCCGTCCTCGTCCTCGTCTACCACATTCGGTCCCGGCCGAATGCTCCACGGAGGCTCCCTATCATCCAACGCCACCGTCGCTGGAGCCCATCCGTCAGGTTTCACCCCGGCGGCGATCCCTCCGCCACAGGCAACAGTGACGAGCGGAAGCAATGTGGTCTACGAGGCGACGTGGAATGCGGCCCAGAGTCTGCTGGCGAGCTGTGGAGAAGACGGCACGATCCGGACGTGGGTGTTTGATGAGCGTTTGGAGCGACAGGAGGAGGAGGAGGCTGCCGTTGAGCGTCAGCGGTCCTTGGGGAAGCAAGGGCCGAGAATTGAGGTCAAGGGGAGGAGGCGGGGTGAGCGCGACAGGAGAGATGACCTCGAGCAGGGAGAGGAGTAAATGTGTGCAGTGGCCTTATCGAGGAAGTATCTGGTTCGGCGGCCATTCCGCACGGTTCGTCATAGCGGGCGGGAAAGGTGGAAAGGTCTCCCATCATCCCCACACTACACTGCTGGAGCCCTCAGGCCGATTGTGCTTAATAGCACCTCTGATCACCAACGTCGAGCTCCGTCCTGAACCAGCCGGCTCAATCACCACCTCCCCCAAAACATGCTAGTGTGTGAGGGGCAAGTGTTCGTCAGAAATGAGATTGAGAAAAGGTGGCAGTGCAAAGAAGGGAGGGGCAGGGATACATGGTAGATCAAGAAAGAGAGGTCAGGAGGAAAAACACAGTCATAATGTAGTTTGGACACAATATGGCTTCCATTCCGAGTCCCGCTCAGAACTCGCCCTGGCGAAAGTAGGAAGCGCGAAGGGTCAGCATAAGGGGGACGATGGAGGAGACTTCATGACTTTCCTCAGGCACTCACCCAGAACTGCTTCTTCTTCATCCTGTACTTGTACGGAGTGCCCTTCCTCATCCGGTCCTGGTCCTCCTTGGGGTATTTGAGACCAAGAGGGCCCTGTCCGTAGTCCTCCTTGTGGACGCCCTCGAGGTGAGATTTTGCCATGCGCTCCTTGAACTCCTCCTCGCTCTCATGGGCATTCTTCTTATTCTTAGCCTTGAAAGCCTCCTTCTCCTGCTTGGACGATCCTTTGACACCGTGCAGGATGGACTCCTTCTTGGTCTGCAAGTGGGCCTTCTTCACCAGATCGGCGTACAGATCGTCGGGCGAGCGGTCCCGGGCGGGGCGGTGATATTCTGGCTCTTGGGGCTCGGTTCCCTCGGGGTGCTTGCCCGTGATGAGCTTTTCAAACTCGGCCAGACGGCGGAGGTAGCTCTTGTCGTTCTCGCCCGTGCGACGGCGCATCAGGGTGGCCATCGACATTCGCCAGGTCTGCAGTCGCTCCTCAAAGCCTTCGTCCGTCTCGCCCTCGCTCTTCTCGGGCTCGCGGTAGACGTAGTGGGCGTCGGGGTTGGTGTGGACGACGTGGTGGCCCTTGGGGGTGCGGAAGACGTGCTGGTCCGTGTTGAGCTCGTAGGCGGCGAATCCGGCACCGGGAACGTGGGCCTCTTCCTCCTCTGCGAGATGCTCGGCGTCCATCTGGGCATCGTAGGGGGACTCGTAGTGCTCTCCCTTGGCTTCGGCAGCCTTGCGGAGCTTCTCATCCTCCTCGCGCGAGGGCATTCCCTCTGCATGACGCTCTCGGTCCTCCTCCTCGTTCTCAATCTTCTCGTGGTGGGCAAAGTGCTCGACGTCTTCTTTGTGGGTGTAGGTGGTCTCCTTCTGGGTCTCGGGAGTGTTGTGATAGAGCTCTTCGTGATGGACAAAGTACTCTGACTCCTCGTCGTAATGATGACCGAGGGTGTTCTTACCGTACTGTTCAAAGGTGGGGAGCCCGTCGATTCCGCCGTTGTAGAACTCTCGCTTGGTGATGAGGCCGTCGTAGTTTACGTCGAGACGTTTGAGGACCTCGGCCACGATGAAGTCTGCCTTCTCGTCGTGGATCTCTGCCGTCTTGGAGTGCTTGCGAGACTTGGAGTGGTGAACGCCGTAGATGGCCTCAATCTCGGAGCGGTCGAGGATGCCGTCGGAGTTGAGGTCGTGCAGGGCAAAAAAGGCGCCCAGGTCGAAGGAGGCAATGTGGTGCTCTGAGGCCATGTGCTTCTGGATGTAGGAGTCTCTGCCGACTTTGAAGCCGGGACCTGGACTACCACCGAGACCGGCAACCTCTGCGCCCTTGACAGTTCCATCATGGTCGAGCTCGACACCGCCGTGAGCGTTGGCGAGGAGGGGGGAGAGAAGGAGAAGGCATGCTGCACCTGCGAGGGTGGAGCCCGGCTGCCGCCTTCTACTGTGGGCAAGCGTCATCGTGAAGATGCTCCTGCTCTGCGCTGCGTGTGAGTGATGTGTGATAAACGAATGTGTTGTTGCCGCTGTTGACGAGCTGACTTGTTGTTGCTTGTTGCTGCTGTTGGTTGAGAGTGGCAGGCAGTTGGTTGAGGACAGGTGGAAGCTTGAACTTCCCTCCACATAAATCTAGATTGCCGCTGATCTCGGCCGAGAAGCTAAAATCTACATTGCCGAACTCATCCTTCTCGACCAGCTTGGGACTTCCTTCTCTCTCTCTCTCTGCCTCACATTGGGCCATCATTACAGCATTCACAGCAAACCAACCATACGATGGCATCCTCAACACTACTACTGGCCCCCTCGCTGTCAACAGGCGCAAGACGGTGGAAGGACACCCTCACCACCCTCACTTGGAAGCTTACCGCCATCTCATCAACAACAACAACAGCACCCCTCTTCCTCTCCCGGCGAGCTCAAGAAAAGCAAGCATGCAGATCACTACTACCCACCGCCTTCTTCTCATTACCGGCACCAGCACCAGCAGCGACACCTTCCTTCTCCCTCGGATCTCTGCTCAGAGACTTTCTCCTGGATCCCCTCCTGCGCGCTGTCCCCAAGAAGAAGGTCTCCCACTCTCGCAAATCCATGCGATCAGCTAACAAGGGTCTCAAGGACAGAGTCGGTACGTACCACCCTTCGGCCTTTTTCTCAGTCCGTTCAGCGAAGGGATTACTGACACAGTGATTATGACTTCCCCTTGCAGACATCGTACACTGCCCAGGATGCGGTCGCGCCAAGCTACACCATCACCTGTGCCCGCACTGCTACGGAGACATCGACAGGAGACAAAAAGCCGAGCTCCGGAATCCTCTTGGATCAGGATCAGCAGAAGGCAGCGGACTCCCTAGCCTATCTTGAATGCACCCACAAGATGAGAGAAATACAAAGGTTCAGCAAAATCGCCAGACATTGTCTTCGGGGGTTTCCCGACTGCGTGTGAGGTTCAAGCTGATGAATCCTGCCGGTGCAGTAAAGGTGGAACGTGAGGAATGATGAGGAAGAATCACATTGCTTGGTTTGCAAGATTCTTGCGCAGCATCGCAAACACGTTGATGAGCCAAGGAGGACCTCCTATTGACCAGGTCCCATCGTGTCGACCAACTCCTTGAACTGAGAATGGACAAGGAACTTGGATCAGCATGCAAGCGACCCAGCTTGACAAGGATGAAAATCATCAAACAAACGCACCTGGCTAACGATCTCCCCCTCCCTCTTCATCTTCTCCTCCTTCCTCATCTTCAAGATTGCCCGCTGCTCCTCTGCACTGATCACCTGGTTCTCCTTCCTCATCCGGACCGCATTCATCCGCCGATGCCGAGACCCGCTCATCACAAACCCGGCCGCCTCATACTTTTCAATCTGCTCCGACTGCAGCCCAATCTCTCCTCGGCGCGGGATGCGCTGGCCCGAGGCGACGTAGGCGGCCATTGCTGAGCCTTCGCCTGGTCGGAGCGCTCCTCCGTAGCTGGTAGGAGAAAAGACAGATTTTCAAAGGTCAAAATCAGCAAACTGCTGCTGAGAACTCTGTTAGGTTGAGAAAAGCCCACTCACCTTCTCGGATCCAAGGGTGCACCTGACTCGTCGACGGGAAGCTGCGGTCCCACCTCGACATCATCGTCCTCACCTGCCCCACCGCCATCCCCGACCTCCATCTGCGCATCTTGTTCCCTCAGGTGCTTCGCATCAGACTCGTGCTGATGACCGTTCTTTCTCGCGTGTCTGCCATCTTCACTGACAGATGCCGAGCTGCGTCGACGATGACGTCGCCGTTCGCGCTCCGCATCATCATCATCATCATCATCATCAGACTCGCTATCAGCCCGACGTGATTTCCCCTTCTCTTTCCGCCTCCGTCGATCAGCTTCGTCGCCCTCTGCACCAGCTGACCCGTCCTCATCCATAGGACTTCTACTTCGACTGCGAGAACGAGAGCGGGCTCGATCGCTCTTCCGCCTCTCCTCTTCCCTTCTCCTCCTCTTCCTCCGCCTGCGCTCCTCCTCCTCCTCTTCCGAGTCCGTCCCGCTCTCTTCACTGCTGTAGTCTCTCCGTCTCCGGCTCTTGCTCGACTTGTGATGATGATGATGATTATGGCGGTGCGAGGATGATCGATGCCGATGGCTGCTCGAGCGAGACTTGTGTTTGGAGGAAGAGGATTTGCTCTTGCTCTTCTTGCGTCTGCGCTCTTCTTCCTCTGCCTCTGCTTCTTCCTCTGACAGGGGCGCGTGGGGAGAGCTGGCCCAGACGGGCTTGGCTGTAGACTCCGCTCGTTGCTGGACGCGTCTGTGTTCAAAGGAATGATGTGCGAAAGATCGGACGGCCTGGTCAGCTTCTGTTCACAGACGGCTGTGACGGCAGAATCAACGATAGAGACGGGCGAACTTACGCGTTCAGGAATGAGGTGTCGGTATCGGCTCCTCGAGGTGGGCCACGGTGCCAGCCTTCTCCTCCGTCTCTTCCATATTCATCGGGAGCATCATCCCGGCGAGGAGGTGGCGGACGTCTTTCCCAGCCCTGAGAATCTCGTCCACCTCCTCTGTCGTCGTGATCTCCCCTGCCTCCCTGATCCCAGTAGCGGCCTCGCCCACCGCCTCGCTCCTCTTCTCGATGAGGACGCTCGTGCCCTCCGCCTTCGTATCTGCGATCTCGCTGGTTCCCGTACCCGTAGCGGTGGTAAGGATCCCCTCCGTCGTCCCTGCTGCGATCCCAGGAGGAGCCTCGGTTGTCTTGCCGACCACCTTCATACCCTCCTCTCCTGTCATCTTCCCTTGCGTGTCGCCAATCGCCGCCGCCGCCATGTCCGTTTCGCTGCTCTCTGTCTGCACTGCTGTGACTGTCCCCGGCCTGACGTCGAGCTAGAAGCTGATTTCTCAGCGAGCTTTCGCGGTCGAGATCGTCTTTGGGGAGAGATGCCGATCCAGCTTCTCCTTTGCCATCCTCATGAAGTGTAGAGGGTCGGTTTGGTGGCGGGCCGGGCGGCGGGAGGAGGTGCGGAGGTACACGATCTTCGCGATTGGTGAGAGCGGAGGACGCTGTTGCGATGGCGGGTGCTTTTGCCAGTCGGCTCGGATGGACAAAGGACATTCTCTTTGATAATGTGCAACTTCGGAGCCCAAGGTTGGAAGCGGCGACAGGAGGTACAGCAGCGGGGATCAAAGCTCGGCTTACTGTGCTCCCTCCTCGAGTTCTGAGCGCGTTGATCCCTCCTGGTCGTGATTTCTTGGACGCTGTGAAGCATCAACGAGCTGAGCAGGGAAGCTTCCTGTTTCCCCTGCTCCATCCTTGTTGCTATGCAGAAGGCGAACGACTGTGAACGAGTCTCTCTCATCGATCATAGGCGTACTTTCCCCCTGTGGCTCGTATAGCAGGGCGGTCAAGGTCACAGACCGTGCATGCTGCTGAAATCTATTGCAAAGGTGCTTTAGCATTGCTTCACCAAGTTATCGGCTTCGATCAGGCGCCTTCGACTTGTTGTGTTTTGATTATTTGTTTATCTCCTCCCATACAATTGGATCGCCCGTTCTTCAAACGCATTCATCATTTTGCGTGCCATCACGTCGAAAGCCTGGGAGGCGACCAGTCCGTAGATGGGATTTCTGAATGCGTACTCTAGGTGGAAGTCGAGCCGAGTTAGGGACTGAGTAGGCCGGGTTGTGGACGATGATGGCGGTGCTGAAGGCGATGGCCTCGAAGTTGAAGATGATGCAGTTTGACCAAAGAGGGAAAGCGGCACCGTCGAGGCTGAAGATTGAGCAGAGATTGGATGGAAGCTCCACTCGGTATAGAGATGCTTGAACAGTGGATTCGAAGCCGTATCAGCTGTGGCCTGTGGTCGGGGATATCGCATTAGTCAGCAGGACTGGCTGCGTAGAGGGAAATTTCTAAGGACGAGGGAGCTCACATTGACATATCGAGGAGAGACCATCTCCACACGACTGGTGTAGGACTCGCGAAAGGCCTTGAATCCAACCGTGAGTTCGGCCCGGACCGCCTTGCCTTCTCGCCGTCCAGGCGTTGAAGTTGGGCTAAATTCGGACCGACGCGATTTGGGAATGTTGATGGGGTAGGCAGGCGTGGCAGGGCCAAGGACTCGAGACTGGAGACAGTTGGGCAGGAAAAGGTCGTAGGAGTCGACGTCGGCCACGATATTGTACAACTCTTCAGCTGAGTATCTGGCAGAAGCCGGTCAGAGTAAAGCAAAGTGTAAATAAAGCAATCTCAGTTGCTCATTTTTCCTTTGGAGATGTCGATGTCGATTGACGGAAAGCGCTCACTTGAAGTCTTTGGTCTCGTGAAAGTTCTGTAAGCCATCATGTCTGCCGTTGCTTCCCTCGTCCGAAGAAGCAGAGCCGAGTTTGGTGAGGTCAGAGAAGGAGAAGAAGGACGCCTTGGAAATTCGACAACTGCATTTATGGTACGGGGCTCGGAACGAGGCAGCGAAAGAAGAGCATTGCAAGGGACGGAGGGCAGTGAGAGTCCTGCTCATGAGTACCAGAAGAGAGGAAGCGGGAGGTCAGTGGCTCTATGTATGTGATATGCGGGATATGTGACGAAGGATAAAGCAAAAGCAGGAGATGATGGTGGCGAGCAACAATTTGGGAAGTCCCCAACTCTTGAACGACCTCGACAATCTCCTCAGGGGCAACAACGAGGGAGAGAGAGAGATGACCGCAAGGAGACGGATACACTAAGGCGCGCGCGCGAGAGAGAGAGAGAGAGAGAACAGAGAGAGAGCTGTGGATACAGGATAGGGATGATGCATGCTCATCATCCCCATCTGCAGCAGGATCCCTTTGTGGTCCATCCCACCTTCCGCGCCGACGCAGATAATTCAGGAGATGTCCTCATCATCGTCCAAGACGTGGATTTCTACGTTCATAGAGAGTGCGTCCTCAACCAGGGTCAGGCCCTTCCTTGCCTGCTTTAGGCAAGGCACTTCCAGGCACCTCACTGACCGGCACCTTTGATTCACAGTCTTCTCTGGTTCGCAAGCTCCTTCTTCCGCGACCTGCTTCAAGAAAATTGGGCCGAGGGGCATTTGGCTGATCAGGATGAGCCACCTCAGCATGGCTCTCTCGCCACAGAGACGGCAACGACAGCCCTGGAGCGGGCCGCGCAAGCCATTGCCCAAGAAGAGGCAGAGGAGCTCCAGCTTCAGCTTCGACAGCATCAAGAACAACAGGCACAGCCTGAACGCGAGTCTGCCAGCACCGGACCCGGACCTCATGACACAGTCACACAACATCACGAAGTCACAACTGACGAAGCAACACCTAACGACGCAAGTAGCAAAGAAGGTATCAAAACTAACGATCAATCTACCGATTCTGGAACGAGCCCTACCCCAGTCGCAACCGAGAACACTGCAGCAATTTCTACGACTCGAGATTCTAGTTCGTCCGCCGGAATCGCCCTGTCACCTTTGATATCCCAGAGCAAACGGGCCTCATACCATACCGCACAGATTGCCCTCGACGAGCCTTCTCCGACTCCATCAGAGCACAACCCGACTGGAAACACTAGCGGGGAAGCTACATCTTCGACCACCTCACGACAACAGACACAGGCACAGTTCCTACTCTCGCCCACTTCCCGCAGCGAGACATTGCCCCCGCGCTCGGCCTCACGCGAGGGTCAAGTCATCTCGCCCGCTCTTTCGCTGCAGAACCTACAATTGCTCGAGACTCCACCAGGTTCGCCTACCCGGCCATCTCGACACATAACGGCGACGATCGCGGGAACGATCCATATGACAAGCAGTGTCTCCAACGCAAACTTGGCGGCTCAACCACCGATCCCTTCTGCATCTTCATCTCCTTCTCCGGATCGCTTCCATCGCTCAGGGTCGACACCGGCAACAGCAGCGGCTGCCACGATCCGGCATCGACCAATATCCAAACCTCGCGGTGTCATCGTCTCTGTCCTCCGACTGACGGAGGAATCGCCCTCGACATTCCAGAGCTTCCTGAGTGCCTGCTACCCTCATCTCCGATTGAGCGTGACCTGGCGCAATATCGGCTCGCTCATGCTCTTTTCCGACAAGTACGGTGTTCAGCCAGCACTGCTGTACGACCCGTGTCGCATGTTTCTCGAAGCCTCCCTGACCGGCAACCCGATCGAAGCCATGCGCCTAGCCGAGCAATTTGGTCTCCAAGGCGTCTTCAAAGAAGCATCCAAACACGTCCTTGACCTCTACGCCGTCTGGTCCTCTGCCGAACTGTCGGTGCTGTCCAAAGAGACGCTGCTCAAACTGGAGCGCAAGCGGAGCTGGTTTCTGGAGAGACTGCTCAAGCTGAGCGTGGCGAATCCACAGAGGGATTACGAATGTCAGCCCCATTGTCCGAATCCGCAGCTGTGCGCAGAGGCGCTTCAGGCCAGATGGACGGCTGCGTACAATACCGCGTTCCGGTTCGGACCACCACAGCCCACCCTTGTGTGGCGCCACTTGCGCGAGTTGGAGGGTGCGACGGGAGCGTCAAGCACAACTTTGGCGGGGAGCAACAACGGACCTGGGGGTGCAGGTGGTGGCTCCTCCTCTTCCTCTGGCTCGGGCCAGACACCCCTCCCACTTGCCTTGACCGCATGCGAAAACTCGGCCCGGAACTGGGTCCAGACCCGCTTCGATCGAATGTTCGAGCTCGGGCTCGCAGCAGGACCCAGGGCACGCTCTCAGTTTCTCTACATCTTGCTGGATGATTCAGTGCTGGCTAAAAAGGCAATCAGGAGGAGGATCAGGGCAGATCAGCTGCTTCCGGCGCCAGGGACCGCTGCTGGTGCTGCTGCCCCGGCTGGATCGGGATCGGTCGGCACGCCGCCTGCGGATGTGGGCGGGCTAGGGTTGCCTACTCCTTCAGCCTCGTCGAATCTCGTGGGAGGCAGCTTGGGAAGCACACATCGGGGCGGCGGCGGCGGTGGATTTCCGGTGGGTTCTCTCCTGTTGAGTGGAGGAAGTACAGGCGGCGGCGGTACTGGATACCAACGCCGATTCTTCAGCGATCTGAGCAGCAGTTCCACGGTGGGCGGCCTAGCCGGGCACAGCAGCACAACTCTCGACCTTTCGCAAGTTTGAAAAAGTCCGGCGTACCTCGAAGCATTCCACTCTGCATCTGTTTCGTCACACTTCTGCCTTCCAAGTCAATTCCCTTCCATCATGTCTCCCGATCAATCTTTCCACTTCGTCTCTTCGATTCGCGCATCAACATCAACAAGTTTTTCCTCCATTTGCAATCGTCACAACATTCCACGTCCCCGTTTCCAAAAAAATTTGCTTGTCCTCGTTGATGGACAGGGGCTGTCACGATGCCTGACGAGGATGAAAAGCAGATTGAGTGCCTCTCCATGTCACAGCTCAGGCGACGTAGCGGTATAAAGTCCGATCGCCCTCCACTCGCTCCATGTAGTCCTTCTCAATCAGCAGCTCGAAAGTCTTCTTCAGCTCTTTCCCAACATCGACCGCGAAGCTGTCAAGAAATGACTCGAGGAGGATGAGTATCTCGCACGTCTGAAGGATGAAATCTGCGACCTCGGAAGCCACACGTGTTGGAAAAGTTGCGACGACTCACCGATTCTTGACCTGGTCCACAACCTCATTGACCAGCTCATTATGTCTGACCGTCTTTTTAGCCTTCAGAATCCGCACTGCCGCCGCCTGTAGCACCAATTCTCGATCGACCAGCACCCGCTCCTCTGTCTGCTTAGCCTCTTCCTCCGTCTCCTTCATCTGGATCTGATTGATCCGGATCCGGTGGCGCATCTCTTGGTCGCTTCCCTTGATCGGCCACTTCTCGTTGAGCTGGAAGACGTCGGTCTCCGCGTTGATGTCTTTGCCCTGGGGAGTCTTGCGCAGGATGCGGGTTGGGATGTGTCCACATGCGAGCGATTGAAGCGTGCGCTTGAGCTCCTTGGGCTCTGGTTTAATGACGAGAATCAATGGGTTCAGCATTGACACCAGAGAGCTTTCATCCATCGTCGTAGCGGAGGGTGGGAAATCAACTCACCCAGTCCGGTAGCACTCTCAATCTGCTGATATGACAGTGTCTGCCCTTTCTCCAGCCCATTGAATAACAGCAGCACCACCGTCTGGAACGTAGATACCATCAACTCCTTTCCCCCACTTCCCAGCGTCGTCTTGACCACATTCGTGCCCAAAGAATGTTGCCACTGCAGCTTGCGTCCCGAATTTCTCGTCTGATAAAAGGACGCGAAGCGGTCGAGAGCCTTGCTCATGTGTGGAGGGACGACAACGTCGATGGGTGCATACGTCGGCCAATGCGCCTGCGTCAACACAAACACATTGAGATCCAGCTCCTCGTCGTCGTCCGCCTGCTGCTTTGCGGCGAGACCGGCATTGAACGCCTGCATGATTTCGGTGCTGATGGCCACATCTTTGAGCATCGTCTCGAGCTGCTGGGTAAATCCGGGTCCGCACTCCTCTTTGAGCTTGATCAGCATGGATTGTTCGGCGTCGGAGGAGGCGGACTGATTGAGAAGAAGACGCTTGGCGAAGTGGCGTTTGTAGACTTCTTCGAACATATCTTTGTCTGAAGGAGGATGATGGTACGAAAGTATATTCACGGTCAGCATAGAATCACTGGGAACACGCAAGTGAGTCTGCGCATACGCACCGCTGACAAACCGGAACAGCACCAGGGCTTCATTCAGGGCGTGCTCCAGCTGAGCGTCTGTCATCGTCTTGTTGCCAGATTTGAGCTTGACGTCTAGGTATTTCGCTGTTTCATACATCACATCTGGTCAGCTCCCAAATGTCAAAGATCTCCCTCGGAGGAGCAGAATGCTCACCAATCATCTCAGCTGGCTTTCTGGGCCGCTTGTTGATGGAAGCCTCCATGGCGTCTTTCAGTGCTCTGGCCAGATTGAGATCACCCTGCCAGTCCTGGGTGACCACCTTGTCCAATTTGGCTTTTAGTGTCAAGGTGCGCTCGATCATTTCTTCATCCTTGGCCTTATCGAGCACGATGGCCGACAGGCGCTCCTTTACATGCTCCATAAATGCGGTGCGCAGAGAAGAGATCGGGCCGCTCGTAGCAGTGCTGTTGCTGTCTTTGCTAGGACTTGCTGCGGCCGCCTTGACGGAGTGACGAGTAAAGAGAGCATACAACGTGGCCAGTCGGGGGTTTGCCGTGTCCAACAAGGGCGATAGGTCGGCAATGATGCGAGGTAGAGGCTCAAGGATGAAATACTGCTCTACATTCTGAAGAGCTTTGGCGCGCACCTCCGCCGCGTTCAGGACAGCGACTGTTGGGGCTGTAGGGCGCTGGGTCTCGGCACCATGTATCTGTGAATGCGCGGTGCGCACATGAGGCTCAGGGGTAGCTGTCCACAGCCAGCTGGCTCGATCTTCCTCAGATGAGATCCAACGTTCAGCCACTTCGAGGAAGTGAGAGACCCATTGACCAGGCTCGGCATCGCTCGCCGGCTTCCAATCGAGTGCGTGCTGAGCTTGATCTTTGAAAAAGGACCGGCTTGCTTCTAAAAGGTGCTGTTGGACTGAGCCTAGATGGCCGAGCGTGGCAGCCATCTTGAGCAGAGCTTGATGTGTGCACCGGAAGGAGTTATCCAAATCCTCCGCAGTGCTAGCTCTTGCACCGGCGTCACTGCCGACATTGTCGCCACGAACGATGTTGATGACACTAGCGAGAGAGGAGTAGAAGCGAGAGCTAACATGTTCATTTTCGAAGATGCGGTTCTTTAGACTGTCGAAGGCGAGCTGCTTGACGTGGAGGAGTGGCTGCTGCTGCGGATTTTGAGCGCGTTGCGCAGGGATGTAGACGGCGTCCAGGGAGCTGAGCACATCTTGGATAATGTCCAGCTTGGCACAGTACTCGGACCAGAGCTGGGCAAGGGTGGTCAGCCAAGTGCGGGATGATTGGGGCGAGGGAGGCGCTCTATTCTGTGCTGAGGAGGTGGAGGTAGAGAGCGCCGAGGCAAAGGCTCCTGCTGCCCGTTCAAGCTCGATCTTGATCTTGTCGTAGAGAGCTGCTGAGGCGGAGGCTGGGTAGAGGTGGACGATGTTGTTGACCGTCTTGTGCAAGTTGATGAGGGGAACTCCTGCAGAGTAGGATCCACTGGTGCCGGAGAGGAGCTGTCTGAGAGATCGGATGACCTCGTTGATGGTTCTGAGAGTGGCTGCATCGTCGGCAGATGGGTTCTTCTGAGCTTGGGAGGACTTGATGAGGACGATTGCCTTGGCGGTGGTGTTGTTTCTGCTTCCGGTCGCTGAAGACACCGCGGTTGAGGAGACGTTACCCAGGTTGCCCCTACAGGCCTCGAAGGGCAGATGGCCAGTGAGTGCCTTGCTCAGAGCCATCTGTGTTGTGTATGGCCAGCTGACTGCTGCTGTCGCATGGTTGGTGAGCTAATAATGCGGACACTGGACAGAAGGATGTCCCAGTGGCCCGATCTCGGGTTTCCTTCCCTTTGTTCTCCCGCGCGGACACAACACCACCACCTTGCATTTTCGAGAAGGTCGACTGGGCCACTCATTCTAACCTGAACAAGGTCGAACTCAGCATCGAGTCTCACTTCTTCCATATACTCAGCTAAGCGGAGGAAAGGGTTCCTGTCAGATAGGATCGGTCTAAGATGACCAACCGGCAGCAACCCTCCGGCTCATCATCGTCCTGGTATCGGAGCCCAGGCAAGCAAACCTACAACTCGGGCCCATCTCAGCCTCAGAATGGCCAGAACTCCAGACCTGGTCAACATCGACAACATCAACATCAGCCACAGGCTCCCCAGCCCCCTCCTCAAGACAGAAAGACCCCTCCAAAGCTGCCTCCATGGCACCAGGAGTAAGTCCTCACCCAGGGCGCGCAACTTGTATGAGAACGGACTAATCATCCCTTGTGCCACAATTCCACAGACTAGAGGAGCTGTCCGGCAAGCTCGCAACACGCTCCGCCAACTTTCTCTCGATTCAGATGGCCCCATATGACCACAATCCCAAGGAAATCCTGGAGATTGGCTGGTCCTACCTCGACCCAATGAGGAAACATGCGTCATTCGAGGCTGCGATCGTCACCATGCATTACATCCCAGTGCAGAACGTCCGCTTCACCAACGGCATGCTGTCAAGAGACAATCGCTACAATTTTCAATTCGGAGGACACAGTAGCGATATCGACGACAGCATGCAAGATGGACAGGGACAAGTCGCTTGGGACAGCAGAAGGTCAGTTAAGCTTCCCCTGCAGTCCATTATCGAGAGACTGGAGGAGACCATCGGTCGGCTCGTCAAAGACAAGCGGCCGCTATACATCATCGTCCACGGCAACAAGAGAGGTGAGTGACATACTGCTCTGCATTCATCGTCTTTATCATATCTGACCAGACGTCTTCTTGTGATTAGGCTTGGATGCGATCCACGACGCTGGAATCGATATCTCATCTTGGGGTCACACAGCTTTCGGCACAGTAGAGGAGAACGACTACATCGCCACGGACATGAACATGGACCTCAGCAGTCTCAACGCTCTACAACAAGCAGCTAGGATGGCGAAAGACGCCAAATTGGCAGAAGAAGAGTCCCGCAAGTATCGAGAGCAGATGGATCGGCTCAGGTATCCCGGCGACTATGACGATCCTCGACATGCTTCGGAATCCCAAATTCCACCTCTCAACACCCGATTCGGATCTGGCTCCAGCTCTAGAAATCGGTACAGTACGGCGACCAGCGGAAATGACACTGATACGAGCTACCGGACGGCGGTATCTAGCTTTGATCGAGGGAGAGTGGCCGACGGCGCCGGTTACAACAACCGCTATCAACAGCAGCGCGCTTCACAGACCGAAGAGCAACAACAGCAAAAGCGGGAACAGAAGCGGGCGGAGAAAGATCGCTATGGTGACGGCTTCGACGCTTGGGGCCAGCCCCTCTCCGATCTAGACGACTCAGAAGACGACCTCGATGGGTGGAGGCCGTCCTTTGCGCCCACGATGAGGATCACTGATCCAGATGTCAAGGTCATTGACACCGTCACGCTCATGAAGGCGTTGGAGTATCAATGGACCAAGCCAAACATCAACCCCAATGCCAAAGAACCCGAGGATCCAAACGTCGAGAAGATGGTGTCAGCGATCAACCTCAAGAAGTCTCCAAACTTTGCCGGCCTGATCATGCTTTGGATCTACGACAATGCGGGCAACGACGCTCATTACACCTTGCTGAGCTTTGCGGAGATGTGCCGACAACATTCGGAGAAGATGGGTAACCATACGTGGCAAAGCCCAACTTCTGCCACCAGTGGCTTCACAGCCCCACCTGCGGCTCCTCCTGCTTCCGACACGAAACCTACCAACATCAAGTCGGATCCGGAAGGTCCTCTTCCTGCGTCTGGCACGGCACAATTACAACCAGCTGCTTCAAAGAATGTTCCGCCTGCTCCGGCCGCTCCCCACCCGCCCCGTGGCGTGAAGCGAGAGATGGACGACACCCGAAACCAGGGTGGGCCTTCTTATCAACGGCAGGAGCCTGCTGCGTGGGTAAAGACTCGGCCGTCCCGGATCGAAAGCTCGACTACCATACTGACCTCACCTTCCACTCTTCCTTTGGATTCCACACATGCTGTTCCTGCTTCTGTGTCTGCCCTTCCGTCGACACCATCTGCAATCTCGAATGCGCCTACGAAAACGCACAACTCGAGCAGGAAAAAGAAAAAGAAGGCTTTCAATGCTGTCAATACGCCGCTGGACATTCTGGACGAAGAGTACGAGTGCTTGCGGCAGGTATGGGCGGGTCAGCTGGCTCCTCCGTCTTCGGTCAAAAGGGAAGACCCGAGCTCAGCCACGAGCACCAAACCTTGCAATGTCTTTGTTGCTATCGATATAGAGACCTGGGAGTCCGACCATTCGCGCACGCTGGAGGTCGGCTGGGCGATCCACTACCCAGACAAATTTGAGGTCGACTATACCGGAGCAAAGCAGAGCATCATCGCCTCGCATTTCATCATCAAGGAGAACAAGGGCCTCCGAAATCATCTCTATGTGAAGGATCAGCGCGACCACTTCCTTCATGGATCAAAGGCGAGTGAGAAGGTGGAGCGGCCCAAGAAGGGTGGTGGTGGTGGCGGCGAATGCGAGGTGCTTTCGAACAAGAGCTGCATTGCAGACGAGGCGGATATCTGGAAGCGGTTGGCTAGCAAGCTCAAGCAGCTGTACAAGCATGTTGATGGGGTCTACCTCGTGTTTCATGATGCAGGTGGAGGTAAGCTTTGTTTCGGGTTTGCTCGATCTGGTTGAGGTCTTAGTTCTAACAAGACCCCCCAAATTCCCCTTTCCTACTTTGATTTGCAGATCTGCCAGTGCTTGATGACTGGGATGTGTTCAAGGGACGTCCAGTCCTCCCCTTCTTTGACACCACCACTCGTCGACACGCAGTCGCTGCTTCACCACAAGCAGGCACTGGATCCTCGGCTCAGAATGCCAACGAGAATCCTTTCTGGGTGATTGACACACAACGGCTGATGCGAGCTTATCAGCATAGCGCTCAGGTTGCGAATGTGCAGAAGATGACGGACGAGCTTGTGCTCGATCCGGCCATCTCTAACAAAAGGCTGCACAATGCTGGTAAGTGAACTCTCTTCTTCTTCTTCTTCTGATCTCGATCAAGTAGATACTGACGACCTTCCATCATCCTAGGAAACGATGCGTTCTACACGCTCTTTGGGATGAAGGAGATGGCTTCCGGTCCCGAGCTGGCCAAGTTCCGACAGGAGAAACAGGAAGAGCGCAAGAGGATCCCTCGTGCGACAATGACGAGTAAGTTGACCAACAACCGTCTGACAATCCAGCGTCCCTTGACGAATACTGACTTTGATACCCATTTCGTCTGCCAGCCGCTCCTCTGCTGTCATGGGACCAGGAGTATCCGGAGGAGGACGAAGAAGTGGTGGCAGCAAAGGCAGAAGAGCACACTGCTGTGCATGCACTGTGAGTTTTCGAAGCTGTCAGGCCAAATTACTTTCGGACCCCTGATCACTTACCTTCGCGTGCTATCCCATGTCGTAGTCGAGCTGAACAACCGATCATCCCGGGCTCTCAGGAGCGAATGAAGCCCTTGTTCGAGCTGATGGACGCTTGGCAAAGGAAAAAGTGCGACTTTATCGCTATTCGAGCCGTGATGAGACAGAACCAGGTCGTCGAGCTTGCCTGGTCGATCCTCGATCGCCGGGCCATCGTTCGCTACCTCCAGGAGCACCAACAAGGTCCACCTGCATCTAATCCTCTATTTGGGCTGCCCCAGCCACGCACCTATCAGACTGCTGACGCGGAGAACATTGGCCTGCTGCCACCAAGCGGATCAAGATTCTGCCCCGCCTTTGGGACGAATCAGATCGAGGAGGAGAAGAGAGTGGTGAGCAAAGATGCGCTCGTGCTTGTCAACGGCACGATCGCGTCCACCCAGCACAGGATGAGCCGGCAGATGCGCAAAGTCATTGCGAACCTGCGAAAGGCTGGTGGGAAGCTGTACCTCGTGTTCCATGGTCCTCCACACGGTAAGTGATTCCCCTCTTTCACTTCTCTCGGATCAGCGTCTCGTCTGTGATCCTGAACTTTTCACTCTTACTCAAATCTCAACCTCTAACGGCTGCAGAGCATCAAGTCCCTTTCCTCGGGATTCCAAACGAGTCCCTGCCGGAGGAGCTTCAAGATCTGGATGCGAGACCGCGCAGCGCGAAAGAGATTCAAGAGGACGAGAAACTAGCTTCTGTTGAGCTGCTCGACACGGCGCTCCTGTTTGAGCGGTTCAAGGAGAAGGCGGACACGCTGCGAGATGCGGACGCGACGTTGTTGGACAATACCAACCCGAGCTTGGCTGCAGTCTGTGAGGAGCTTGATTTGCTCAGAGGTCTGGAGGGCGTGGACCTTGATAACGCTGGTGAGTGTCATGTATTGCCATTCAGGAATGTATGCGAAAGAAGCAGTCACCACTGACTCCTATGAGATTCCTCCGTCTACCAACTGCACGAACAGGCAACGCAGTGCATACGATTCTGCGGGCAATCGCCTACCTAGCGACAGTCCGACCAGACGTGCACATAAACCGACAAGCAGCCGAGATGGCCGGTTCCGCTGGAGGCTTCAACCCTGCCTCGTCTCCCACCGGCGCTCGAAGCGCGACAATGACGGATGCAGAGAAGATTGCGCTCATCCGTGGGGTCTTCCCAATCGCATGAGCGCCTGTCAATTGATTCTAATTCACGCGACAACGACCCCGGGCAGGGGCCGTTTGAAATCCCCGTCCTGTACACACATCCCACAACATTGAGGTAACATCCAATCTTTGGGCAATAGATGACTGTTCAAATTCAGTACTCTGAGGCCCGTTCATGGGCAAGAAGCTGGACAATAGACTGCAATTGGCTGAATACTACTTCCGGTAACGTTGTCTCAGGAAGTTGACTGCAGGAGAAGGGAAGTGGGGGGTGGCAAAGGTGGTAGGGCAGTCAGCAAGAGTCGACAACAGAAAGAGTAGATCGATTCTCAAGAGAAAGAGACGTGAAGATGACTCACAGTACAATTGAAGGACACCCCTGTCGAAGCTGCTTCTGAATCCACGCTTGTGGTCCCACTGCTTGTTCACGATCCGGAACGCCACGTCCTCGTACGGCGGGCCCGCAATGAAGCGCAACAGCACCGTCTCGTCATTGCCAGACTCCTTGATGATCCGGTACGTCGGCGCCTTGGTCTTGTCGATGAGGTCTGGGTAAAAAATGTTAAACTTGTAGCCTTGGACGACCTTGGGCGGTGGGTTGTCCGTGTCGTAGTGCGTCTGATTGTACTTGTTCCATTCGTAACCCGTGTGGACGCGGTTGAAATAGCGAGGCTTGCGAGGTCGGTACTTGTCCTCGTACTGGTACGTCCTCGAGGACGAGGCGCCCGCCGCGAGTGCTGCTCCGCCCACTTCTTCGCCTCCTCCACCCACGCCCAGGATCTCCTCCACATCGTCAAATTCCTCCTCTTCCACATCGAGCGCCTTGGACGCTTCCGCCTTGTAGAGCGCCAGGTCTGCATCTTCGCCCTCTGCTGGCTCGCGACGGACAGGCGCGCGGGCGCGGGGTACGAATGCAGTTCCGAGCACGGCACGCCGAGCCTCGACCAGCGCAGCGCGGTCGTCCGCCAGGGTAATGATCGGCAACCTCCGTTCCGCATACGGCAGCTTGGACACGTCTGAGATGGCAGGGAGCTCCATCTCCTCGACCCATTCCGCATCCAGTCTCGCCTGCTCCTCTTCAGCAGCTGCATCTGCCTCGGCAGCTTCTCTCGCAGCGGCCGCCTCTGGATCTTCATCCTTCCCATCCTGACCGCTAGCAAGGAGCTCGTCCGCATCTTCAAACTCCATCTCGAGCTCGTCTTGCATCCTCCGCGCCTCGTCACGTTGCTTCTTGCGCAGATACTCGAGTCGGTTCTGGAGCACGACCTCGTGCAGGTCGCGCAGCTTCGCCTTGGCGCGCCACACGACGATGAGTCGGAGGAGCGACTCCCAGTATTCGACGTCGACGGGCTCGCCAGAGGAGAGCTTGGCTCGGACGGAGCCCTGGAGCTTGAGGAGCTGGTCGGCGGACTTGGTGGAGAGCATCTGGTTCATTTCGGAGCGGACTTGAGGTTCGATGCGCGTTGGAGCAGGGCCCGTGGATGATCCTGCGCCAGGATTGACGCTACGAAGCTCTTCTAGCTTGTCGTTGCATACGAGTAGCATGGACTGTCAGCAAGATTGGGTAGAGTGTCGTCAGGATAGTGAGCCTTAGCCGACTCCTTCGACAATTTGGGAAGCACGCAAAAGACTCACCTTCCAGAAATCGACATTACGTTCAACCTTCTCTAGCGCCAGATACATCTGGATGTCCTGATAGAGCTCCTCAGTGTCAGAGAGGGTGAGGTTCTCAAAGATGTTGTAGGGCTCCTCGAGGTCAATCTCCAACCCAGCCTCATCATCCTCGTCATCATCCTGGCCATTCTTGTTCGCAGGGTCGCGCGCAGCAATCGCGGGATCGGCCCACTTGAGATTGATGGCGAGGATATCAATGGGTTTGGCTCTGTTGTTCTTGACCCGGATCGCAGCCCGCTTCCGGGCCTGTTCGAGATGGAAATCGTCCTCCTTGGCCACCCAGGCAGCCATGTGGGCGGACTCGGCTTCGCGAGCCGCTTTGGCCTGTTCTTCCTCTCTGAGCTGGCGCTCCACTTCTCGCTGTGCACGTTTGGCAGCGAGGCGGGCGACCTCCTCCTGCGCCTCTCTCCGTCGAATCTCGTCTCGGTGCCGTGCCTCGGCAGGGGTGAGACCGAGCTTTTTGTCGCGATCGTCCTTCTTACCCCATTTGAACTGCTGACTGAGGTTCGAGTCGTGGAAGGGGTTGTCCTCGGCTGAGTAGAAGATGGCTTCTGCGGCGGCTGCGCGTGCGGCTGCTTCCTCTAGCTCGGCTTCGTGTGCGCGTTTGGCTGCCTTTTTGGCTTTGCGCTCGGCTCGCTCCTTGTCGTGATCGGGAGAGTGATCTCTGTGTTTGGATCTGTGGTAAGAACAGTGAGGATGATCAGAGTTGTCTCATACGTGCCAAGTGCTTGGTTGTGGAGTGGGATGCAACAGCCAAACGTACTTTCGCTCCTTCCTTCTCCTTCGATCCTCTTCATCTTCCGAGTCTCGGTCATGATGGCGTTTGCGATCGGATCTGCTTCTGTCTCTGTCATCGTGGTCATCGTCTCTGTGTCTGGTTGAGGATGATCGATGCTTGATATGACTGTTGCTGCTACCCTTCTTGCGGTCACACTCGTCGTAGTCGTCTTGGCGGTGTCGTGAGCTGCGATGGGAATGCTTGCTTCTGTCTCGATCTCCATCGCGGTCTCGGTCACGGTCACGGTCGTCGGTGCGCCTTGCTGCGGAGGTCGATGCCTCTGGTGAGTATGAGCGTGGCATCTTGCTTTCCCAACCCCTTCAAGCTCAACCTCGTCTTCCTCCAGAAGCCAGCCAGAGCGAGGGTGTTGAATAATGAGGATGGCCCGATTTTATCTCTCGGCCGAGAGATTAGATAACGATTTTGTGCTGACTCAGCAACAAAGGGAAGAGTCGGAAATGCTCATTCCATTCACTCTTCTCATCCCCTTGGGTCCATCTTGTCAACAACAACAGCCAGCTGGACAGCAGCGAGACAAGCCATGTCGATATCGCTGCGAGGAAGCATCGGCCTCGGCTTGAGGTTGTGTGCTTCTTCCACGGGTAGCAGCAGCATCATCATACGCGACTCGCTCAGAACAGCATCATCCTCAGCGGCACGATTGCCCTCAGCGTCCTTCCGATGCCTCTCCACGTCCAGCCTGCTCAGACCAGGTCTCAGCACAGCCACCCTCGCTCAAGTCAGAATACAGCACCCGCTCATGCATATCCGTTCCAGTCCCAATCCCAACCTCGTCGACTCGGCCACATCTCTCACCTGGGCAAGATGTAGAATGGCACACACCACCGCTCTCCCCGCTGCCGACGCCGACCTCAACATGCCGCTCCAGTCCACAACCACAGAGCAGACAGCCACAAAGGACGACGCACACGCGCTCACTCGGCCCATTGTAGCATACCATCTCTTCGCCCTCGCCTTCCTCGTCTACGCCATCGTCGTCGTCGGCGGGCTGACCCGCCTCACCGAATCCGGCCTGAGCATCACCGAATGGAACCCGGGCTTCAAAGGCATGCACTTGCCCTCTACAGACGAACAATGGCACGCCGAATGGGACAAGTACAAGCTCACGCCCGAGTTCCTCCTGCTCAACCAGCGCATGTCCCTCGAGGATTTCAAGAGCATCTACATGTGGGAATGGGCCCATCGGGTCCTGGGCCGCGTCATTGGCGTGGCCTTCATCTTGCCCGCTGCCTTCTTCCTCGCTCGACCCGGCTGGGTGGCGAGGGGGACGAGATGGAAGCTTCTGGCGATTGGGGCTGGTATTGGCTTCCAGGGCGCGCTGGGCTGGTTCATGGTCAAGAGCGGCCTCTCGGCTCCGTTATCGTCACCCGGACAATTCTCATCAGCACCGATCCCAAGCGCAGTATACAACCCGCACGACACGCACAGCACAGCGTCTACCTCGCACCCTCACTGGACACCACGAGTCTCGCACTTCCGTCTCGCCGCCCATCTGGGAACAGCCTTCCTCGTGTATCTCGGCATGCTGCACACCGGCCTGTCCATCCTGCGCGATTGGAAGTTGGCCCACAACACTGGAACTGTAGCCGGAATCAGTCTCGCTCCATCTTCTATGTCCACTCAACCATCCCAACGCGTCCTCACAGCCTTGAACCACCCGGCCATTCGCAGGTACTCTCGCACCGTGCGGAACCTGGCCATCTTTGTGTTCTGCACCGCCATGTCCGGAGCGCTTGTTGCAGGTCTGGACGCGGGAATGATCTACAACGAGTGGCCCACCATGGGCGGGGAGGGCCGCTTCGCGCCTCCTGCCGATGAGCTGATGGACGAGCGGTACAAGCTTCGCTCCTCATCATCGAGCAACAGCGCTGCAGCAGGAGGAGGAGCAGCAGAGCAGGGAGGACTCGACTGGAGGCTATGGACGGGCAATGTGTTCAACAATCCGGCCACGGTCCAGCTCGTCCATCGGACATTGGCCACGACTGCATTCTTTGCAGTGTTTGGGCTCGCGTGGAGGACGAGATCGCTCCACCGAGCACTCCAGCGCCAATCGCAGCGTTTCACCGGGAGCGGGAGCGCGGGTGTAGCCTCGCAGGCAGCGGCAACGGCAACGCTTCCACCCCTCGTACCCAGACTGGTCGCCCTGGCGTGCGGAGCAGTCACACTTCAAGCCTCATTAGGAATCACGACGCTGCTCTACCTCGTGCCGATCCCGTTGGCCTCGGCGCATCAAGCGGGTAGCTTGGCTCTACTCAGCGTGCTCGTTGCCCTCCTTGCGGCGCTGCGGAGACCCAACTCGGCTGTGTTGAGGGCACTGGAGCGGAAGGCGGGCCCTTCCACCGCGGCTGGGTGGAGACAGCAGGTCGGCTCACGAGCGTTGAAGAGGGTCGCTGTGGAGCCTGTAAGAGTATAGATTCACCTAATCCACCAACCACTTATCTCTCTACTGTTGAGGAAGCAACAAGCGTCGAGCATCGACAGGGAGCGCAGGTGGAAGAAACGGCAAATGATAATTTGAAACGATGGAGTTGCATCCAGCACCATATGCTACAGGCCAAGCTTTTGAGAAGACGAGGACAACTAATACATGGGAGTGCCTGATATGCGCAGCGGAAGATGAAAAAAGCAAGGAGAAGATGATAAAGTGTGGACAGAGTTTTGGGAGATAATAATTCGAGCAGGTCCCGACGTCGAAAAGGTCGGGCGCACATCGACGAGAAATGGTCGGTCAAGCCGAGATCTGTGGGTCAGAGTTCACAGCCCTCAACCAGGCCCGTCAGCTTTCCCTTTGCGCAACGCTGGTTCAGAAGCCAGAGTAGAAGCGCGCGCCCAGTGGCTAACCCAACAACTCACACCAGCAGGTAGTTTCTTCTTGCTATGCCGAGCCCATCGAACGTCGGACCACTTCCATTGCCGATTCAGAGGCGACTCGCCGCCCGTGTAGAGCAACGCATCGTAGATGAAGCCTCCCAGTAACGCGCCTACGACTGCACCGAGCATGGGCGTCCAGAGGAAGTAGTACCTGCGCGCGCGCGCCGCATTGCATAGGGAAGGATACGCGTCAGTCCTGATGGGGGTTTGACTGCCCGGTCCCCCACGATCCCTTGCTGGGAAGGAGAGAGAGAAAGAAAACGTACGCGTTGAAAGACCAGAGCACTTTGGGCGAATAGCCTACGATCTGAAGGGCCAGCCGAGGTCCCAAATCACGCGCAATGTTGAGCGCGTACGCCGTTTGCCATCCCAGCGTCGCACCGAGGCCCACAACGGCCCACATGAGCGCCAGAGGTGCGAGGCCGTCGGGCGGTGGTGTGTTGGCTGCGTCGCCTATCGCGAGAACGATGATGAGCAGCACGGCAGTGGCGAGGACTTCGTTGTAGAATGCGGTGGGACGCGTAGTCGGTGTGCGCAGGTAGTCGGCTGGAAACGTCGTGAACAGTGCTGGGTTTT
>LAXH01000012.1:43314-94861 GCA_001006505.1 Tilletia horrida
ACCTGCCGAAGCCGTCGAGGATGCTGGGAATGAGACGAGCATTGGTGGTACCGGTGACGAAGTCCTCCCGCTCCCTGGCCCACCAAAGGAAAGTCTATCGTGGCGCCTGCTCCTCTATTTCAAAAAGGACCTCATCTTCCAATTCGCCTGGGCCGTCGTCCAAGCCGTGTTTGAGCTCTCGCCCGCCATTGGCCTGCGCCTGATCCTCAACTGGATCGGCACCCGCTCGCGCGCGGCGTCGGGCCATCTGGAAGAAGGCGAGGAGCTGCTCCCGCTCCACATGGCGGTGACGTATGCGCTTGCGATGGGTGTGGGCCAGATGATCTTCTCGATTGCGGCGAGTCAGGCGCTGATGCGCGGCCGCAAGATTTGTATCAACCTGCGTGCCATCTTGATTTCGGAGATTGTGACCAAGGCGCTCCGCCGGAAGGATGTGGGTGGACAGGGCAAGAAGGAGGGCGACGATGAAGAAGATGGGGAGGGTGGAGACAAGAAGGATGGAAAGAAGGAGGACAAGAAGGATAAAGAGGAGGGTGGTGATATTGGTGAGAAGGAAGGAGGCCGCGCGACGGATGGTCAGATCATCAACCTGATCTCCGTCGACGTGTTCCGAGGTGAGTCATCTTGTTACTTCTGACTATGCAATGAATGCAGGCGCTTGCGCACAAGGACTGACATCCACTTCTCCCCTTTGCAACAAACCAGTCAGCGAAATTGCGGCCTACCTGCACTTTGTCGCCATCACTGCGCCGATCCTGATCATCCTCTCCCTGTACATGCTCTGGCGCGTGCTCGGCTGGAGTGGACTCGCAGGCATGAGCGTCCTCGTCGCCTCGATCCCGATCCAGACCCTCTCTGCCCGTCTGTTCCTGCGCGTTCAAGAGAAACTCCTCGAAGCGACAGACAAGCGGCTGACCCTCTTCAGCGAGGTCCTCTCCGCGATGAAGACGGTCAAGTTTTTCGCGTGGGAACGCAGCTTCGAGGCGCGCATGGAGGCGACGCGGAAACACGAGCTCAAGATGTTGAGGAACCGGTACCTGGCTTGGATTGCGCAGTTTGTGACCTTCTTCATGACGCCGATGCTCGTCGCGACGGTCACGTTTACGGTGCACACCCAGGTCCTGCACAAGCCGTTGCCTGCCGAGACGGCGTTCACGGCGCTGGCGCTGTTCGGCATCATGCGGGCTCCCATCGACCAGTTGCCGGACATGATTGTCAATGTGCTTTCTGCGCTCACTTCGGTCCGCCGGATTGACAAATTTTTGCGCGAGGAGGAGACGCCCAAGTATGAGCAGCTTTTGGGCGCCCAGCAGGAGATAACGTCTGACGATCCTGTGATTGGCTTCCAAGACGCGACTTTCAGCTTTGCAGAGGGTGGTCCTGATGCTGTCTCGGGTGGCGCGAACACTGCTGCTGCTCCTGGATCTGGAGCCGGTGGCGACGGCGAGGCGGAGCCGGCCGAGACATTCTCCTTGAAAGATTTGAACCTGACTTTTCCCCTCGGTGAGCTGTCGATCATTGGAGGGCCCGTCGGAAGCGGCAAGACGATGATGCTGCTCAGTCTGCTGGGCGAAACGCACCAGGTCAGCGGACGCATCTTTGCTCCTTGTCCCGTCGCGCGCGCCATCTTGCCCAAAGATCCCCACACGGGCCTCCAAGAGTCGATCGCATACTGCTCCCAGAACCCTTGGCTGCTCTCGACCACGATCCGGGACAACATCTTGTTTGGACAAGAGATGGATCAGGAACGGTATCGCGAGGTGCTGTTTGCGTGTGCGCTCGAGGTCGACTTGGTCGTGCTCGAGTTTGGAGACTCGACAGAGTGTGGCGAGGCGGGCGTGACGCTGTCGGGGGGCCAAAAGGCGCGCGTCGCGCTCGCAAGGGCATTGTATTCGCCAGCAAGGTACCTCTATCTGGACGACATCTTGAGCGCGGTGGATGCGCACACGGCGAAACATCTGTACACGCACTGTCTCAAGGGCAAGCTCATGCAGGGTCGCACGGTCATCATGGTCACGCATGCGATCAGCCTGTGCCTGCCTGGCGCTGCGTTTGCGGTCGCGCTCCAGGATGGCAAGGTGGCGGCGGCGGGCAAGCCTGCGGACCTGATGGCTGCAGGCGTGTTTGAGGAGGAAGGCGCACATGGATCGGACGATGAGAATGGCGGCAAGGTGAGCGACGAGATAGTGGAGGACGTCGCAGAGGAGTTGGACGAAGAGGGCAACGCCAAGTCCGGCAAGAAGGCGGTTTCTTCTTCTTCTTCTTCTTCTCCTCCTCCTGGGCCCAAGCGGGCTGTGGATCCTGAGGAGCTCGCGAAAAAGCTGAGTGTGGAGAAATCGAACAAGACGGAGGAAGGCTATGCGAAGGGCTCGGTCTCGCTCTCGACGTATCGGACCTATTTCCTCTCTCTCGACCCGCGGCCGTGGGTCGTCTTCATCTTCTGGCTCATCCTGCTCGCCTTCTTCTTCACGGCGCGGATCTCGGATGTCACCGCGGCTGCCTGGCTCCGGCGCTGGGCTTCGACGTTTGAGCAGTACAAGGAGAGCGCGTGGGAGACGCTCTCGACTTTGACTGCGTTTGCTGGCCCGAGCCGCCTCTCTGGACTTGCGCCTTCGAACATCAAGGCACTCCCGTGGAACATCAAGCATCACGCGCAAAACGTCTCAGAGAGCATACTCACGGTTGTTGGCCAAGAATCAATCGTGCACGAGTCTATGGCTTACACTGCGCCGAGCCAATTCGTCCTGCTCGGCGAGGACGCCAAGTTTTCGCCTTCGTTCTCCTCATTCAAGGCTTCCTTTGTCAGCAAGGAATCTGGCTCGCTCGACTACCTCAAGATCTACGTTGCCCTCTCCCTGCTCTTCGTCATTCTCTCACTGGCCCGCGACATTTGGTGCTACGCCGGCTCGCTGCAGGCTTCGAAGCACGTGTACCGACGCTTCATCTCGGCGCTGATGCATGCTACGCCGAGCTTCTTTGAGAAGACGCCGCATGGACGCATCGTGAACCGAGCCAGTAAGGACGTAGAAGCGCTCGATCAGGAGATGAGTGGTAGTGTGCTGTTCTTCTCTGGTGAGTACCCTCGATTTGAAGAGGTGAATCGTGACTGGAAGGGATTCTGACTTGTTGAATGTCGGCTTGTCTGCAGAAATGGTGTTGCAAACGGTCACAATCTTTGGCATCGTGATCTGGGCCAATCCCTTCTTCAGCATCATCGGAGTCTTTATCCTCGTTGCCTTTTTCGCGATCGGTGCCCTCTATCTCGGCTCAGCCCGTGATCTGAAGCGAATCGAGTCGGTGACGCGCTCGCCCATCTACAGTCTCATCGGAGAGGTCCTGTCTGGTTCGGTGGTCATCCGCGCTTATGCCGACAGCGGACGCTTTGCACGGCACACTCTTCGGCTGATCGACGGTACCAATCGCCCATTCTACATGCTCTGGCTCGCAAATCGGTGGTTGTCGATCCGGGTCGACTCAATGGCGGCGCTCACTGCTGTCTGCACGGCGCTGTTCATGATTTTAAATCCCAGGGTGGATGCTGGTCTGGCTGGATTCACGCTTAGCTACACTATTCAGCTCGTCGACACCGTTCTATGGACGGTGCGCATGTACTCGCAAGGTGAGCAGTATGGACGCAAGTCAGGCTGGCAGAGCGGAATCATTGACATCACATCCTTTAACTGCAGTCGAAATCACTGCCAACAGCGTTGAGCGTATCGAAGAGTACCTCAACCTGGAATCCGAGAAGATGGGTGGCACAGAGCCACCAGCTTACTGGCCCAGCAGTACTGGCGACATCGAGATTGACAATCTCTCGGTCCGATATGGTCCCGAATTCCCTAGAGCTCTGGACGGAATCAAGCTGAAGATCAAGTCGGGTCAATCAATTGCGATTTGCGGACGTACGGGATCTGGTAAATCGACACTGTCGCTGGCCTTCTTCCGCTTCCTGGAGGCGGAGGCTGGCTCTATCATTATCGACGGACTTGATATTGCGCAAGTGCCTTTGCGCACTTTGAGGAAGAGATTGACCATCATTCCTCAGGATGCTCAGCTGGTGAGTAAACCGTTAACTCACTTTCAGATAGCATCGCAGTCCTGACCTTTGACTTCCTCGTAATTTCGCAGTTTTCTGGTACCATCCGTCAGAACCTCGATCCCTTTGGCGAATACGAGGACTCGGAGTTGTGGATGGCGCTGATCAAGTGCCGACTGGCGAGTGTGAACACACCTATGGCAAGCCGAGCTGCAAGTCAACCCGCAAGTCGGCCCACTTCTCGTCCAGCCTCGATTCGTCACTCTGCCAAACCTGCCACCGCCGCACCTGCCGCCTCCAACGGCAAGTTGGCAGCTCGAGAGGAGCCTGCTGCGAACGGCGATGACGAATCGGAGCAGAGCGAGAGCGAGATCCAGACCATCAACAGTCTCGACGCCACTGTCGAATCGGGCGGGAAAAACTTTTCAGCTGGTCAGCGACAGCTGATCGCGTTGGCGCGTGGTCTTTTGAAGCTTCGCGACTCTCGCATCCTCATCTTGGATGAGAGCACGGCCAACTTGGACAGTGCGAGCGATGCGGCTGTGCAACGGACAATCCGGACCGAAATGGCGCCCAACGCGACAGTGATCACGATTGCGCACCGGCTGAGGACGCTGGCGGATCACGACTTGGTGGCAGTGTTGGGCAGGGGCAAATTGCTGGAGTACGACACCCCTGCCAACCTGATCAGGGATCCGAAGAGCAACTTCTACGAGCTCTGTCAGAAATCGGGCGCGAGCGAGTTTGAGGTGCTCAAGGAGATGGCGTTTGCCAAAGAGGCAGAGAGCAAGGAGGGAGCATCTGCTTCTGGGTCGGGCTCTGCTGCTTGAGGCAGTCGCATCAGCGAGGCTGTTTGTCCTTTCTTTTCTTTTTCCTCTGCCTTTGCTTCTACATATCATGTGATAGAGATAGTTACTTTCATGCTGAACTTTTGGTCCTTTTCCAGTCAGTCTGACTGCAATGGGATGGGCTTTGTGTTCATGCCAGGAGCTGCATGCGGCAGCCTGAAATAATGCATTGAGGTGAGACAGCGTCGTGGTGGTTTCACGAAGCGCCTTGACGACCGTCCCTTCACAGGCCTGCCTCCGACCACGTCTGCCATCGTCCGGCCCCTGCTCCCGATCCGTTCGCATCGCTACCGGTCGAAACAGGCTTGAGCAAGATCCGCTCACACTGTCCAGGTGCACCAAAGTACCCACTGGCCGCCCACTCTCGCAAGCTAGAAGCGGGGAAAGGTCCATATGTCTCGATATCAGGGGAGGCGTTTGCTCCCTGAGTGGCGGCGAGGTAGGCGGGCGCCCATCTGTAAATGAAATGCCGAGGGTCCGGAGGTGCAGCAGCGACGGGAGTGGGCGCTATCGAGGGTACAGGCGCAGTTTCCCTAGGAGGATCAGAGGAAGAGGCAGGGTCGAAATCGTTGGGCACAACCCTTTTCCGCTTGAGAACTCGCAAAATGCTCTCGTATGTCTCATCGTAGATATGGATTTGCCCATACGTGGACATAATCTCGCTTGATAGGGCAGTGAATTGCTCGAGGGCGACCACTGCATGCGACTTTTGCGACATGGCCGCTTTTGCTTTGCGTTCTCTTTGTTGGATCTCGGCGGCCGTAGGCTGTTCTCCTGAGGCAGGGATTGGATCCACGTCCATGCTGTCTGATTTTGAAGCCGTGGTCGAGCTCCCAGCTCTTGGAGCAGCCTCTTCGTCCAAAGCAAGCGCTCTCTTCTTCGCGTCTCCCTTGCCCGCATATTTGCCGTGACTACCGGCGCCAGGCCCGTGCTTCTCATTGACGGCACTGGCCATTGATGATGTCGATTTCGCTTTTGCCTCCGCTTTGGCTGCCTTCCCTAATCTCTGCAGAGTTTCAAGGACGCTCTCCCCGCGATGCATGAACTTGACCATCGCAATCGTGCACTCGGCCTCAGTGACAGCCCCCGTCCCCCCAATGCCACCCGCGTCCCCTTCCACCTCAAGATCTCTCGAAGAGCCCACACTCCTCTTGGCCTTCTCCTTGGCCTCAAGCTCTTGCTCCCGCTTGCGCTGCGCCTCTCTGGCAGCGCGAATCTTCTTGCGCGAGTAGTTGCCTTCGAGCCAAGAGTCGTGCTGAGCATGTGGGTCCGCCGAGTTGGCGACGTAGGTGCCATCCTCGTCAAAGCGGCCGGTCTGGAACTCGGCTCGCATATTGAATTCGTCAAGTTTGTGACCCATCCCGCGTTTGGATTTGGCTTTGCGCTCGGCTGCGCGAGCTCGTCGCCGGCTCTGTGTTTCCTCATCCGGGTTATCCTTGCCGTCCTCAGCGCCGTCTGGAGAAGGCGTTCGCTCGGCTCGTGCTTGGTAGTTGTCTTCATCATCATCTGGCTCGTCTGCGCCTTCCTCATCGTCATCCTCCAGCTCGAGGTCAAAGTCTCGATCTTCGTCCTCCTCGTCGCTGAGGAAATCTTCTGCGTCTTCGTCACCAACTTTAGTCTTGCCTTCAAACTCTTGCCCTTCTATCTGTGATGGTTTGAGAAAGCGTTCTTCTTTGGGTTTCTTCTTGCTTTTTGCCTTCCTGCCTTCTTCGTCCTCGTCGCCCAGGGCAAAAATGTCATCATCGTCCTCGTCTTTGGCTGCCTTTCCATCGTCTGCATCTTCGTCGGCGTCGTCTTCGTTGTCGTCCGAGTCACCCGCAATTTCTGCGCTCTCATCGGAGTCGTAGCCCTCCGTGACTACTCTTCCCTTGCGACCTTGCTGAGTACGTTTGCGATCTTGTTCGTCGAGGTCGAGGTCTCCGTCGATGTCCCCTGGACCGTCTTGCCCTTGTGAGGTAGCGGAGGAAAGACCGGCAGCATGTCTCGCTCTTTTTTGACTGGCCTGCGCTGCATTGGCGCCGGGCTGCTTCCGCTTCTGACTGATCATCGGTGCTTGCCTGGGCCGCAGTATGTGCGTAGTGATGGCGATGCTCGTTGATGCCATCCTCGACTTCGAGCATCGTGTCCATGCGCGCTTGGTCGTCGAGTCACGTGAGCCACAACACAAGAAGAAGTTCATCTCCATCGAGCCTGAGCGCATTGAAACTTCTTGATCTCCACCAACACACAACATGGCAGCTCTCAACTACGGCGGCAGTGCAACTGCTGATGTCGAATACGATGACGCCCCCACTGTTGCGCCAGCTGACGGTGGTCTGGCAGGAGCTGGACCGACACGCACTGACGACGACGACGACGAAGAAGATTACCAGGAATTCGATGCAGAGGCGGCCATGCAAGGCATCGTCAACAACCCAGACATCAGTCTAGACGAGCTCTACGAAGCTCAAGAACAAGGAAACAACGCAGGACGTCCCTCGACCCGATTCTACGAATACCCAGCTCAAGAGTCCATCGCAGCAGGACAACGGAGAGGCATACAGTCCATCGGCCACCTCAACCCTGCTGCGCTCGAGCCTGCCTTCCCAGAGGAGTTCTTGCCCGCGGACCAGCAACCACAAGCAGACGACCCATCGTTCCTAGTTCCACCTGAACCGTCATACTCCTTCTCGAGCGGATTGCCCAACTTGCGACTCTCGGCGCTGCACATTGCAGGCATTCCCATCACCCAGCTCTCTACTTCCCGCCTGTTCGCGTATGTCACTCAGTTTGGCGCGCAGCCGCTTGGGCTCGAATGGATCGACGACGAGCGAGCGGTGATTGTATTTGCTGAGCCCGAGGCTGCCCGTCTAGCGTTTGAGTACCTGTGTCCACCCGGCGCGGGCCGCTTCCGGAAGAAGAGGAAGGTGGAGCAACAGGACGCAAAGGATTCAGGGAAGGGACAGGGTGCGGACGCAATTGAGGTTGATGCACCGGATGGCGACGACGAAGATGTACCTCTACATGAAGAGGAGGGAACCGGCGTGCTCACCTCCGCGGAGCTCTCTGACTTGATTGAACGCATGAGCGCAATGTCAGGAATCGCAGCCGAGCCGGATCCAGCAAACGTAGAACCAGGCTCGTCATCATCGTCTCCCCTCGATCCTTCCATCTTGCGCCGACTGCTCATGCCTCGACAAGCACACAGGATCCCACTCTCTCTCTACACCATCGCAGAACGAGAAGGCCTCGCCCAAATCCAACAATCCTCGCCGAGCGAAGGCGAGAATTCGACGCTGACCATGCTCGATGCAGAGGGGAACCGAGTGCCGATCCCAGCCGACGCACCAGCCATCTACCGCGAAATGGCCGAACAAGAACAGCGCGCCGCACTGCTGAGTCCGGAAATGACCAAGCTGCTCGCGCTCAGGGGCAGGCTGCACGTCCGGTTCGCGCTCGAGGGCAAGCCGGACATCAAGCAGCGTGGGGCGAGGCAGCGGTCCAAGTGGTTCTCTGACCATGGATGGGATGCGGGCCGAGAGGTCGTGCCGAAGCTGTTGGCTGTTGGATTGCCCGGTGAGGAGGCGGCGGTGGTGAAGGGGGAGCTCTTCCCTGATCGTGCTGCACCTCCGTCGTTGGCTCGATCTGATGCGCGGAGATCGGGCGGGGACCGAGATGGGAATGGAAGCATTCGAGGACGAGGTCGAGGAGCAGGACGAGCGGTGATGGACGATCTTGATGCCGAGCTAGAAATTTACTCTGCTCAGCGGAATGCAAACGAGTCGAATGGGTCCCGACCCGAACTCGATGAAAGTCGAGCGGACCTTGTGCGGCCTGCGGACCGATGGGTCAACGACCGCGCGGATGAAGGCGCGTACGGTGAAGCGCCCAGCCTGTTTGATAGATTGAGCAGCGGACGCGCCCGTCGAGGCTACGGTCGCGATCGAAGTCCGGAAGGCTTCAGCGGAATCGGAAAGGAGGACTTGGGCCGGGAACAGAGAAGAGCGAGAGACTACAACAAGTCGTCGGCGGGAGTCAAAGGCCGAGGCTCTGTACGTGGCGCACTGGCATGGGGCGATGACGAGGCGGCTGGGCAAGACGGCGAGGTTGAGACGCAGGAAGATGTGGATCACCGGACGTTGCAGGCTCGAATGACTACACTTGATGAGCGGATCGGAAGCAGGAGCTTGCTCGATCGCTTTGGACCAGACTCGAACGGCGGATGAATGCCGAACCCATAATGAATGGAACGAAGGAGGAGACTTCGATTGGCATTCATTCTTATTGCACTCTCGATGCAATATAGACGATCAGGATCCGATGCTTCCAACAAGACTAGGTCGTTGACCTTTGAATCACTCTCTACCTCTCACCTCTACCTTCCAACCATTAGTTCCTGCCTTCCTCCCATTTGGCACACTATCCTAGTTTCATCGCATCATATTGCCCCACCTGGGCCAAGTCATGACAAAAGTATTAATGCACACCTCTCCACCTGGTCCTTCGTTATCTTACATGGATACAGTGTGAGCCGACCTCTGATGAAGGCCTATGGATCGTGACCAACTGGCATACTTGACGCATGAATGTCGGACCGAATGTGTGCTCTGTCTCTCTGCAATGTCGACTCTCACCGACAGGCGGCCAGAATGTCCGCCTCTGCTTCGAGCTGTTTTGCCCTGTCGTCCAACATCATTTTTCTCCGCCTCGCCGCTTCGACCTGGGCCCGGAGCTGAACGAGTTGAGCTTCTGAGATGTCTGGTAAGGAAGCTACTTCCTTGTCGTCCTCGGCTACGCCTTCGTCTGCGGGTACGGTCGCTGTGGATCGGCGAAGTGCAGGTGGGAGGATGTTTGCTGCTGAGGATCGTTCATCGACTGCTGCTTGCTCGAGCTTGGAGACCGCTTGTTGTGCCTGAATAGAGCCAGCGCAGGTGTTGAGTTCATCTGACCGGAAAACGTAGCGCGTATCAGACTCACCTTGTTCTTGGCGGCTCGCGCTCTTCTTTCCGTCTTTTCTACGGCTGCTTCTGCTCTGAGGATGAGCTCATGCAGTTGTGGCGCGATTTCGGCTGCGAGATGTTCTTTTGCCTTGATGATTTCCGACTCGGCAACAAGATCAAAGTGCTGCACCAGACAGATACATAGGTCAGTCAATAGCGTGCGGCGTGACAGGAGAGCAGCGAGCGAGTAGACTGACCTTCTTGTTTGCCAGCACTGTTGCCAGACGAGGGAAGTCTACTGTGGCCTCTTTAGCTACCGCCGAAGACATTGTGATCTGCATAGGAGCGCCATCAATAGTCAGTGCCAGGAAGTAGGCGGACACACCAGCGCGACTTACTGTCTTGTTTGCTGCTTCGAGGCTGTGTATGCATGATTGGAGCGAGGTGAGCTGGTTGTTGATCGATTGGTTGAAGAAGACGGGCGGCGATGATGTTGATGAGGAGGAGGATGACGTGGATGACTGCTGAGCTTGAGGGAGCTGGTATGGCTGTATGGGAGCATACACTGACTGTCTTGCGTACGACATGGCTGTAGATGAGGATGACGGTTGTGGTGGTGGGGAAGAAGAGCAATGCCCTCAATTGGGAGACCAACACTTGCGGATAAACACGGAGAGACGCGTCGCGTGCAGAACAGCTAAAAACGGTTTCTGAACGGCCCGCAAACGGCTCACATCCTCGTGTTTGTTCTCATCTCCTGGAGTCCGCTTTTCGAGAAGGAGGAAATCTCATCTTCCTTCTTCTTTGCCACCACCACCACCATCCACCCAATCCCATCGCCCATTCCCATCGGCGAAGTACCGTCTGTAGTCGTTCTTCAGCGCTCAATCGCTGGGCTGGACAGGGGGTCCGCCCTTCCCAACGCAGAGAGAGTCCACCAACCTCTCTCCCTCGGAAGGGGCGCCAGCCATAGAACGACCGATCAAGCGCAGTCGGAACCAAAACCTGCACCTCGCTGCTTGCCGGCCCAGTCCGACCTCTTGTCGAGCCAGGCCCATCGACACAGGTCACTGACCACGCACGCAGCAGGACAAATCACACTCGACTTTTGGTTCAGACCGACATCCACATGCTCGACCAGATCCATTAGTCAAGTGAAATCCATCGACCTCGTCTTTCTTCTCCTCCTCTCTCCCTCCTCGGACAGACTGGAGACAAGGTGATCTCGAAAACTCGGTTCAGAGGTCTGTGCGACTGGGCTCGAACAGCAAGCAGACGGTCATGCTCTCCAGCAAAGGACCAAGTCTCAAGGCTCTCGAAAGAAGCGCCAGCCACAATCGGAACGCCCTGATTCATCGACCCTCATCATGGATCCGCGTACCGTACTGGACCTACTTCGGAACAGGCAAAGACACAAACACAACCGCCTCAAACTCCGAAAACATTGAAAGCAGGCGCGCATTAGCTCTCCTGCTCTTTGCAACCTCACTGCATGTGCCGCGAGCAAGAAAATCGCAGATTCTGTCGCGAACCTCGCGACAGAATCTGCGACGAAGAACACGACACGGTATCATGATGTCATGATGTCGTCTCGTTCTTGAACCCACTCACCGCAAGAGGGTCCCCGGATGCGATATGGCCCACGCACATCGATGCAGCTCAACATACTCCGGACTGCTTCAAGCCTTCTCCGGAGCCTTGTGCAGCGGCCTTCGCCTGCCCCGGATCTCCTCTTGGCGACGAGAAGCGGTTGATGAGATCGCGACCCCGGCCGCCTCTGCGCAAGAAAAGGGCGAGGGTGCTTTCTTTGAATTTCCCAAAATAAATCTCCCGGTACAACTCTTGCCGTCCACGTCCCCAGCCAAGTACCTCCGGCTCACTTCGTCGCCGCCCTCTCGCACGGAAGGGACCCATCGATTCCTGAGCCAGCAGCGAACGCTTCGGCGTGGTCGACATCAATCCCATCGGTCACGGCTGCAACCTCTCGGAGAGGATGAGAAATCTGGGTCTTGCCCACTCTTTTGCTCCCAGTGCCCTCTCTCCTCTGACTCTCCGATCGAGGTACCTGTGACCTGGTTGCCCGGACCCGATGATGCAAAAGCACACCGACCTCGGACGGAAGCAAGCTCACTGCCTCCTCTCCAAGGCTGTGTCCATCATCGGATGAGCGACATGATCACCCCGTTCACCACCGGCACCCTTCCTAACCGCGTCTTTCAAGAAGTTCGACACATCTTCCATTCGGACGGGCCCGGCTTCCTTCGAACCCAGCTCGGCCCTCCGGCTGTCGCGGGAAGACTCGATACTTTGACGGGCGGGAGAGTCCATAACAGACGCCAGTCTTCATCTGCGACGGCAAGATTGCTGGCCGAGGACAGGCATGGGTTCCCCAGCTCACTACGTACGATCATGTCGGACATGCCTGGCACGCCAGTCGGGTCTCATGTTTTTCAGCGTCGGTCGCAAGACTGCTCTGGATCGGCTGGCCGAAAGCGCAGGAACAATCCCGATCAAGTTTCTGCTCCTCTGGTGCGAAGATGATGTACTCTTGTCTCAGCAATTGCATCCTCTTTTCCTCAAAAGATTGCTGGTCATGCCTTTCGCATGAAGTGTGAACTTGATGTAACTTTGATTGCTGGAAAGGGCAAGGGAAATTTTACTATTTGGATTCGTGATCGAAAATTTGAAAGGTGAGGAAAAAAAAGAAGTGAAACAGAAGAGGAGACCGATGTCTCCAGGCCACATGCTGTTGCGTAAACTTATCGACCAGTCATCAGGTAGTCGAGTGCCCGCAGGGATCGAAGGAAGACTGCTTGAGCGCTGGCGGGGCTAGACATCGCCGTCAACGCAGGGCTGTCCAACTTGGCCTCAGAGTCGCCAGCCACCGTAGCACCATTGGCCAAAGCAGAGCCAGGAGCTCCGACAGCAGATTGTGACGAAGGCTGGTCTCCGCTCGTGTCCATGTCGTTGCTCGACAATGGGGCCGCAGTCGGAGGTCTCACCGGCAAGCTCTCAAGCAGTCGGTCGAGCTCCACGATCAGACTCTTGCTCGCCATCTCCGCCTCGCTCTTCAGCGCAGATCCAATCGTGTCGCGAGCACCATCGAGGGAAGCGAGGTGCGAGGCCACCGATAGCGTATGCTGGAAGCCCTTGCTGGAAATTGGCGTGGCGAGTGGCCGGACCACAGCCGACAGTCGATCAGCAGCAATCTGGGGTGGGACCTCCAGAGTCGTGTCAGCAGGGGCCGGTGCATTCGCGTCTGGTCCGGCAGCAGCATTGGTCGTTGCAGCACCTTCGCCCGAGAGCGGTGCTGCTACTGATGCTGCACTGATTGTGTCGGTGGTAGAGGCTGAGGCCTGAGGAGTAGAATCACCAGCATTGGAAGCGGGTGCAGCAGCTCCTGACTTTGTACCGTTCGCGTCGGCAGCTCTCTTTGCTTGCAGTGTCACCAATGGCTTGGTCACAGTATTCAGACTGCAATCGATAAAGGAAGTCAATTGTCAGTACTGATCGACAGAGCAGGAGGGCACGTATAAAAGACTTACACAGCAAGAAGGGCATCAACGAGTTGCGCGTTAGCGAGGATGTCCGGTCGCTTCAGCAACATCAGTAAGGTATTGATAGGCGCCGTTCCCGCTGCTTTGCCAGCATTGTTGTCCGCCTTCTCCTTGTCTTTGCCTTTTCCAGTCTTCTTGATCAGACGAACATCGTCCTTGAGGAAGAAGGTTGTCGCCTGCTCGTTAACAGTGGTAAGGTGCAGCAAGGACTCGAGCACCCGCGTCGCTATCAAAAACGGTGCCTCGTCACCGATCATTGAGATCGGTGCAGTGGTCGAACCGGCCAGGATACTGCTGGGTGCCGTGACGCCAGGTCCACTGCCTAACATGCTAGAAGCAGAGCGCTTGGGAGTAGGCCGATGCGGAGTCAGAGCCGCAGTAGCTGAGGCAGTACGACTAGCGCGAATGCTCATCGATGCGAACGAGCGATCCACGGCCGCTGCATCAGTCGTGCCATCCGACAGAATGCTCAACAACAGGTTCAAGACATCCGCTCGGCTCTTGCTGTTCTCCGACAGGTTGTTCAGGATGTTGTAAAGCCCGTTCTTGCGACCATTCATGTCAGGGAAGAACAGCAGGCGGATGAGAGTTGCCACGCCGCCCTTGTCGAGGAGTTGAATGGCATCTCTCGGGGGCGCCTTCTTGGCCGCAGCTGCCGCGTCGGCTCCTGCTGCCGCGTGACGGTGGTGATGGGCGTGATGCCGACGGCGAGCAGCAACAGCTCCTCCCAGTAGACTCGACTGCAGGCCCGCGAGCAAGTTGTCTGGGTTGTCCAGCAGCATGTTACCTCGCATCGAAGGATTGAGCGACGCCAACAATTCTTCAGGGTCCAATCGATCCGGCATGAAGTCGTCCTGATCGCCACCTTCATCCTCCTCATCCTCCCGATCAGCGTTGGCAGCGTTGTTCTGTCCGGCTTCCGCCGCGCGGCGACGCGCGTTCTCCAACTGCTCTTGCTGAATGACCTCGGCTCGAATCTCCGGCGGAAGCGCTTCCAAGAACTCGGGAGCGATGTTGGAATTGGCCGCAGCTGCGGTGGTGGCAGCAGCGCGTCGTTCGCGGAAGTGCTGGTTCAGTACCTCTTCCCGCATCTCATCGGGCAGAGCCTCCAAGAATGTTGGGTCAATGCCTGTGTCAGTAATGTCGATGCGCTGACCATTGACGTAGGTGTATTGACGTTCTTGAGTGGCTGAAGCCGAAGTTGATGCATCAGCACCGGACTGGGCACTGTTGGAAGGCTGACCGTCAGCACTTGCAGCTGGTGCGGCAGCAGAGCTCGCGGCGGGCTCGCTTGGTCGCGGCGTAGAAGCCCGTGGTGTAGCTGCGCCTTGCCCCGGGTCAGCATCCGCCATTTCGACATCAGCGCCTCCAGTCGCGCTCGAGAGTTCGGCTGTTGCTGATACCGTGGCCTCGGCAGCTGATCCCGAAGACAGTTCTGTAGTCGTGTCTTGAGCAGTTGCAAAGGAGTCACTAGCATTGGAGGGCTCCTCATGTTGAGCGTCGCCGGTCATTTCCGCATTCTCGCTCTGATCAGCACCATCATCAGAGCTGTCTGTTCCTACGAGGGTCAAAGACTTGGACATCTTCTCTTCGATGGCCTTTGACTTTGCCTTGGCTTCCAGCCTCTGCCGACGTTGCTCGAGTTCCACGTCTCGCTTTCGCTCTTCTTCCTCCTTGAGGCGAAGGTATGCCGGCATCAGGAAGTCGATGATGTGGCCCTTGAGCTGCTGGCTTCTTTCGAGTGTCTCAGCCCCGTGCACGATCCGGGCCGCCTCGCTCCAACGCTGACCGGTTGGGAGAGGGTTGAACTGACGAGTCTGCGCAACCGGGTCCTCGCGTCTCCGATGGGCTCTGAGGTCCCGCTGAGCTTGCAGTTGAGCTTGAGCATTGGCCAACGCAGGTCCTCCCGAAAACAGAGTCTGCAAGAACGCAGCGTCTCCATCAACGCGGAAGTGTCCCATACCACCAGGACCAGTGGAGACGTCGATGCGAATAGCTGCATCCGTAGGTCCAAGACCGACCAGATTCTCCAGTAACTGCAGGGTTCCGGTGCCCATCATCTGCTCAAAGGTGTTCGCTAGGCCGGCCGAATCATGGCGACCGTCCCATCCACCAAGCATCCTGCGAGCGCTGCGATGCGAGTGGGATTGGCGTTGTTGCGAATCAGCCTGAGACCGCTGCTCAAGGAGCGGGTGATAGGCGGCATTTTCACCTGCCGCTGGGGGCCGCACTGCTGAGTGCATCTGGGGGTCCATCATGGAGAGCTGTCGACGTGAGCGACTGCTGCGATTGTGCATGTGACTAGGACCTGCAGCGGGGTCTCGCAGCAGCTGCTGCGGAGGAATGGCTGTCCAGCCCCAGTTAGCCCCGAAACGATCGTCTGCTTGGCCTCTACCTACTGCAGCCGCGACCTCGTCAGCAAATTCGAGATGGGCTAGCTCATCGATGTCGTAAGGCTCTTCTGCAGACATGGCGTCTTCCTCGGTCTCACCGTCCTCGCCATCATCGTCCTCCAAAACTGCAGGATCGATGAGGCCCGCGTGATGAAGCGGCGGTTCGCCGATGTACTCGCCCACCAAAGCGCCTTCGAGCACCTCTTCGCCATCTTCGCCTTCGCCTACTACAAAGTCTAGTGCGGCTTCGGCTTCGTCCTCAGCTCCTTCCTCATCTTCGTCCTGAAGATTCCAGGGATATTGTCAGTGATGCCAATCGAATTTGGTCAAACACGCACGACTTACCTCGGTCGACCAAGAATCATCATCATCCCCATCCTCATCGTCGTCCTCGCTCTCGTCCATGTCCTCGTCGTCGTCAGAGTCCTCCGAGTCATCATCTGATTCATCATCGCTCATGTCGTCTTCATCGAGGGCATCAGCGTCAATCTCTTCGTCATCATCGGAGCTGCGTGGTCGTGCACGAATTTGTCAGTCTTACAGCATAGCTTCGCAGACGCACATCAAACGTACCTCAGGTCACTGCCATCCTCTTCGCTGTCGTACTCTCCCATGTCGACATCGTCTTCGTCCATCTCGTCTTCGTCCTCCATATCTTCGTCGTCATAGATAGGCTGCTGTTCCATCTCACCAGTGTGCATGCCCAGACTACTGTTGCGGTAGAAGTCCGGGGTCTCCTGGCGCTGATCACGCTCCAGTAGCGCCTCTTCCTCGAGTGTGGACAGCGATTCCGACTCGTCGTCCTCCTCCTCATCGGACATGAAGATATCACCCTGCTCATCGCCTTCCTGCCTGGCCTTTCGCTCCGCTTTGCCCATCTTGATCGCGGCTTTTGTGAGGTGCTCTAAGGGCCTCAAGATTGTCTCGAGCAAAGGCTTGACCGAAGGAGTCTTGAGGTCGATCTCTCCCAGGGTCGTAGTCAGCACGGTGACGAAGTGCTTCTCAAGCATGGTCTTGGCCATGTGCAGAGATGCGTCGTAAGAGGGCTTGCCGGCAGTCACGTTCGGTCGTGCCGTGAGAAGGCGGAAGCAAAGATCCGCCTGAGCGAAGATGCGTCCGTACCGAGCTTCGGTCGGTTCCGTTGACGAGACAGCTTCTCGGAGCGCCCGAGTGATGCCATCAAGGACGTAGCGTCGAACGTTCACCAACTCCGCAGGTGTATCCTTGATGCTGGTGTTCAAGGCAACATCCGCAGTCAGAGCGACGATGACAGACATTGCCCAGTTTGCCCAAGCCATGCGTTTCCGGAGCTCTTCGTGCTCTTTCGAGTGAATGTAGCCCGAAGGAATGAGCTCATTCAGGAAGTATTGCAGCATCGAAATCTTGAGTCGGGGTTGACTTGTCCCTTCCATGATCGTTGCAGATCGTCTCTTGCAGAGGTTGACGAAGGCGAGCTTGCACGACATGTAAGACGACAACAGCTCCATCAGCGTCTGCATAAGGAAGCACGCAAACACGTAGGCGGCGTCTTGATCCTTCTTCTCCGGAGACACCTCTTCAGATTCAGCGCCGTCAGGGGAGCTCGACTTGGCCTCTCCGGTCGTGTGATTCTGACCCTCTCCGTTGGACACGGCGGATGTGGTGCCGGACTTCGATACGGTCGGCGCAGTTGCTGCTGACGGCTTTGAAGGCTGGGCTGAGCTCTTCCGGCAAATGGAGGCATCTTTGGTAGACTTGTGCAGCTCAGACAGCAAGAAATGGATCACGCTTTCGGCAGATTCGGAGGTGGCCTGTATCTTGATGTCCGTACGATCGTGACCCAACTCGTGCATGGACGCATCCATCTCAAAGTCATGAGCACCCTTGGTAGGAGAAGCTGGTCCGGCAAAGGAGCTGTCCGCTTCGTGCAGCTCGGCAGGCAGCGTCGTCTTGCTTTGAGCCGGGGCCTGAGTATCGGACAATACAAGTCTGACGTTGCCATTGTCCTTCGCTACTGACCAGTCGGTCATCTGGAGTCGATCTTTAGCCACAGAAAGGAAGGCCTCCGGGTCCCTCATGACGACATGAGACAGTTGCCGTGTCATGCTGGCCACGTCGGCGCTCTTGCTTCGGATCAAAGACAACCAAGACTGCAGCTCCTGTTCCATAGTCGCTCGCAACGTCTCCGTGTCCTCGACCACGTTGCGGAGAATGATCAATGCCTGTGCTTGGCACGTCGAGACTTCTGACGACGACACCAGTCGGAAAGGTTGGAAAAGTAGCTGCAGGCCGCCTCGCTTGAGGAATTCAGCCGCAGCTGATCGTCTTCGGGTCAGGTGCACTAGAATCCGGAACAGCGCCAGGAAACCTTCCTTCTTCAGCGTAGTCGGATTGCTCAGCATTGCCAGAGTGAAAGAAAGCAAAGTCTCACGTTCCGATGCGAACTTGTTGAGGTTAGGAAGGATCTTCTCGATCGGAACCGGACCTCGGTCTTGCTCTGGAGTAATCCTCGAAGGGGCGACAACTTTGCTCTCCAGGCTGAGAAGCGGGCTGATGCTGAGCAACGCGGAAGCAAACCAGGCAGTGTGCGCTTCTTGCTGTGGTCGGGATTCGTATTCAGAAAGCAGCATCATCGAGACGTTCATGACAGTGTCGGTGGTATCATCGTCCAATATTTTGAAGAGCTTGTCGTCGTTGAGAATTACGGCCAGTGCGTGCATGCGCACGGCAACTTGCTTTTCTTGGTCCCCGTACGCAGCAGAACCAGCTGACATAACAATGCCGAGGAGGGCCTGAATGGAATCCGTGGCCCGATCGTGGTCGGCAGACACCAGACTGAATGCGTCCCGCACCTCGAATACAAGATCTTCATGGTGGTTCGCAAGCTCGAGGGTGCGCTGGAAGATTGTCCCACGAAGCTCTTCTCGCTCTTTGTCCAACTGCTCCTTTGCGGCCATGCCTGCGTCGGTGAAAGGTTGGTCCTTCTCCGGAGTCTTGCGTTCCGGTTCCTTTGCGGTACCGGTGGCTCCCCAAGCACCGCCCGTGGAGGTGCTTGAAGTCGCTTCTGTCATCGCTGTGTCCCCATCGCCAGTGGCGGCAGCTGTGGCGCTGCTACCGTCCGCAGCCGTTCCTGAGCTGCTCGCTTCAGCAGTAGCTGATGAGGATGCTCCTTCTCCTGCATTTGATGGCGTCCCTGTACCACTTGGCTCATCGGCCATCGTCTGGACTAGCTCCGGATGCAGGATGAGGTACTCGGTCGCAGCCGTGACGTCGTTGTTGGTGCGGATGAGAGCGTGGCGCGCAGCATTCCGTGGGAATCCCATGTCGGCTAGCTGCCGTATGTGTGCCTCATTGACGTTCGCCGAAGCTGTGGCCCGTCGCAAGTTTGCAGACGCGCCAGCAAGAGAGCTCAAGATGCTGCTTGCAAATCGATCCGCTCCAGCTTGAGCCTCGTCCTTCTTCACCATGGCCGGGGTCTCCCCTTCACCGCGAAGAATCTCAAGCAAGATCTGTATGACCACCCGGTTGACTGAGATAGGCAGATGCTGGATCCAATTCGATGTGGTCGTGGCATTGATTAGGGTCAGGACCTGTGCTCGCACCTTGACGAGGAAATCGGCAGGTTCAAAGTAATTTGGCGACGATTTGGGCTCATCCTTCCCTACGAGCTGGGCGGTGTGAGACGACTCTTGAAGAAGTTTAGCGGTGGTCAAATTTTGGAAGAGGCTGAGCAGGATGCGTAGGGCACCGCAGATGTGGTGAAACTTGAGTGCATGCGTGACGACACCAGATTGCCCCTCGAAATGCTTCGTCAGCTCATCATTGAATCGCCCGTAAAGTCGGAACAAAGCCTGGAAGCCGTCCAACTGAGCAAACTTCCAAATCAGCTGCGTCTGCGTCCGGCTAGAGGAGCTGCTGCGTTCATCATACATCAACGCCATGGTGTGCCGAAGGACAATCGTAGCATAGCCGGTCTCGGAAAAGTCTGCGAACTGGCCGTTCATCTGATCTGCCCACTGGTAGTAGCACATGATCGCTTGTGCCACCTGCTCGAGCGCATTGGGTGCATGTCGACGCAAGGATGATGCCTCCGAGCTACGCCGCGGTGAAAGCAAGCGGGTCAGCTCTTGGAAAAAGTCCCGTATAGTCGACGAGATTGCGCTGCTCATCTCTTGCCAGACGTCCAGGTTGGCCAACTCTGGTTCGGCTTTCGAGCCAGCAGTCAATGCCTTCTTCGAAGTGCTGGGATTCTCAATGGCCTCCTCAGGAACGTCATCCTCTTCGCCGGAGGTGGGTTTCGCGGCAGAGCCGTTTCCGTTGACTGCCTCACTTGATGAAGCCTGGTCGTTTGATGCACCAGCGGCTTGAGCTTCCGTGGCATTCGTCTGCTCTTCAAGGGCTGCGGATGCTGCCGTAATTGCAGATGATTTGGAGGAGTCCTTCGACGCTTTTCTCTCATTGATGTTTGACGTAATCTGCAGGTTCTCCCAGATCCAGAACCTGAACTGGTAGCCGAGATCGATCAACTCCAGCGACTTGGCCTCGGATGGGAACAGCGAGCTCAAGAAGCCGCTCGGCAGCTTGTGTCCCGGCACATTGTACGTAGATAGACAGTCGGCGAGCAGGTGGATGCGGATCGAAAGCGCGATACTCTTCCGGTACAGGTCTTGACTTTTGGCCGCTGCTTCTTCGTCACCAGCGGACACGGTCGGAACCAGCTGACTGGGTCCGGGTGCGGAGGCCCGGAAGTCGAGCGGCACAGCATCGATCGCACCCTTGATGTCCTTGAATAAAGCCTGAAAGACCGAGTTTGGGCTCGTGTCCGCCAAAAAGCGAACAAGCTGCACGAGCGCATCGCCAGCCATGTGGTTGTAGAAGTCGGCAGGCAGACATGGCAAGTCGTACAGCGACAACAGCTTGGCGAACCCGTCCGACTTCAGGAAGTCCTTGCAGTGGTGTGGGGTTTGGAACAGCATCTCAAGGAATCGAGCCATGGCCTTGATGTAGGACAGAACCGCATGCTCCTCGGAAGTCTTTGGTGCGTTGCTGAGTGGGTTGGATTCATCCTCGCTTGGCTGCGCTCCTGGCGTGGGTGATTCCTGGCCACTACTTGTGGTCCCGCTACCCGTACCGGAACTTTCCTCTTCTACGGCCATCTCGACTTCTGGCGCGGAGGGAGCAGCAGACGATGATGCTGTGACGGACGAGTAAAGCTGGTAGTACGGTCTTTGACTCTCAGGAGGTGTGTATGCCTTCCCGACCTCGATGATGCGATCGAATATGGCATTTATGCCGCTGAACACCGAGTCCTTCATGCTGGGCTGGTGCCGGACGAGTTCATCTATGGCTTGACCAAAATTCGCTGCGCTTTCTTCGTCTTGCAGGACCTTGATGTGCCGATCCGAGGTGAAGAGCGAGAGTAGCCTTCCTATCACCGGACGGGCTGCGAACATGGCAACACCAGCTTCGTTGAGCGAAAGAGCGCCTATCGCGTTGGGAATGGCGATGATCACTTCGAAATGCGCCTCAATTTCTGCCTCCACGCAATCCAAGAATAGCTCCGGTAGCTTGTGTTCCTGAATAGTGCTCAGAGTCGTGGGCTCGTTGTGGACAAAGCTCGCCATGATGTTGATCGCAAGGGCGAAGATTTGAGGGCCAAACACTTTTCGATTCTGCATGATCTTCTTGACGCTGGCCAGCAGGGAGCTGTCCAAAAGTGCTCGAAGGCTTTCTGGTGTGCCTGCGCCCTGCAAGTCGTGATAAATGCTCTTGAGGAGGTGTCGCAGCAATGTTGCTCGACCAAATGGCATGTTTCCATACGACGTCTCTTCTCCGACTTTTTGGACTGCCGCAAAGCTCTGATAGTCCTTGATGTCCCGATCCACCTCTGCTTGCACGCGATTCACAAGCGTTTCTACGCCATGTGCCGCATAGTACACAGCGTAGGTGTTGGATTGAGTGGAGATGATGCTGTCGATCAGTCCAGCAGCGCGGACTATCGTTCGTTGCACCATGTACTCGTCGGGCTCCGGAATGCTGACCACTTTGATCAAGAGTGGCAAGACCGCGGTACTCATCGCCATGCCGTTCCCTGTTGCGTTCGGTATCGAGCTGAGCAAAGCCGTGAACCCGAACACACTGTCGACGTAGATGTCCACTGTGGTGGGGTTGGGCTGGTTCAGCTCCTCAACGAGCTCGCGGAGAACGCGGACCAGAAGACCGTGGGAAACGGACGCCTGCACAGAGTTAAGCACCGAAGCCAGCTTGCCTCGGTATCTGGCCATTCCATCCAGGGCGTATGTAGCAGCCGCCTTGACCTCTTGGGGGATATGATTGTCAGGCTCCAGAAGATTCGCAGTCTTGGCGACCAGCTCCCGTTCGTAGATGAAGAGTTGACTGTTAGCGGTGTTCTCGGAGGCAAGGAGCGTGTAGCAGGCGATGGCGAAGAGCCGACAGCTTACAAGCTGCTTGCGGATGTGAGCATCTCCCAGACCTTTAGCCACCCTGATGCGCTGGAACAGCTCGAAATGCTCTGAATCGGGGATGGCAAAGCGCTCCACCGTGTCAGCAAAGATGTCTGTCGCATTCACCGCATTCAACTGGGCTGCTGTGAGATCGATCGTGACTAGGCCTTCAGCACTGCTGTCCGGTAGACCCGCATTTACTGCATTGGTGTTCGCTGGAGTGTTTCCGGCGCGCGATACTGAGCTTGGACCTGCCGCTGGCTGATTGGCAGGTGTGATCGGCGTGTTGGTAGGAGCTGCAGGTCGAGATCGAGCAGGACGCGCAGGCGTCTGGGAATGTGCATTTGCGTTCGAGCTGGTGGACGCCTCGCCTTGAGCGGCTGATGAAGATGAGACCGTCGTTGAAGATGCAGCTCCGTCCTCTGCTTGAACCGATGACGAGGGCCGGTAGAACGAGAAGTGCACGTTGCTTGCCTCGGAGGGTATGATGGTCTCAGGTTTGCATAGGGCAGCCATATCGGAAGCTCCTCTGCTGGAGGGCCAGGTGATCGCCAGGGAGCAGAGACGCGCGTGAGACAGGTGTGCTTCGTGACGAGACGTATGGCCAGAGGAGCTGCGTTGTTGGGCCAGTCTCAAGGTAAGGCGAAGAGTCGTCTCCAATACGTCGATATCACGCGTGAGAAGCAGCTCATTGAGATGCTGGCGGAGACAAAGGCCCAGACGTCAGTATATGCTGCGTGAATGCTTGATCGTCCTGATGAAAACTTCAGCTCACCTCAAAAGAAGAATAAAGCTTGCGGTTGGTGCAGTTCTCGATGAGCAGACGGCTGAATCTCAGTGTGCTGAGAAGCAGCTTCTTGCAGAGGGGGGTGAACTCGTTGGTCTGGACCTTCTTGATCTCATAGTCCTTCACAATCTTTTCGAGGATGGTGTCGAAGCGATTGAGGGTAGGTATCCAGTAGTGGAGGTCGCCACGGGGCCAACACCATTCTGAGATGCTGTCAAGGATAGCGGGAAGATCGTCGTCTGAGACAGCCGAGACTTGGGCCAGCAGAGCAGAAAGCTCTGGGGTCTGATGATGATGGTGCAGAGGGAGCGCATGTCAGCAAATTTGTCGTTGGACCAAACTAGAGCAATGCAGGACTACGCTGGGTTACTCACGGCTGGAGCTAGCTTCTTGCTTTTGGTGATCTTCATAGTGGTCGGGTGAGCGGGTCAGCGCGAAGAGCGCAGTGACAGTCGCTTTGTTCGTATCAGGTGTATGTTTCTTTCTAAGACTCAGGAGCTTTGAGAGTGTAGTACTGTCGAGAGCGGATGTGTTCAAGTAAGGACAGGGAGTAGGCGGAAAGTTGGGTGCCTTTCGACGTCGAGCGGCAAGAAAGGTTTGCCCGGCTAATGGGTGTGCTGCTCCCTCGAGAGGTCAGGGTTGAGCCAACACGAGGGGACAGAGAATGACGAAAGATGGCAGCTGAGTCGTGACTCTTGCTTCCGGTAGCTGATCACTTTCACCGATTCAGCTTCTTGCGAGTCTTTGGTTGAGCTTCGATGTGCCGTCGATGTGGTGATGATGGTGTCTGTGGTTGAACATTTGATGATGAGCGAAAGTCATCGACCTTCCTGGTTTTCCTTTTTAAATCGTCTTTGCTTGAATTTTGAGAATAAACCTCAGAAAATGGCGCTGACGTGCAAGCGTTGTGAAGAAGACGTTCATGCTTCCATCGTTCGAAGAGACGGTATGGTATGACTGCAGGTAGCTGAGAACAATGCTAAGGTGGGAGGAAAGAGCGTGGAGGGCAGAACGGCAGTCATGAAGGCTGCTCGTGAAGCGAATACTACCGCTTGACAGGGAGCACGGAGTGTTGTGCATTGCTCAGAAATCGAAGAGGAGAAAGGGAACATGTGGGTCCAAAGATGACGCTCAATGATATAGAGACCAAAACACTGCCATCAAAGAACCTGTGTTCATCTGCTCTGCTCTGTCCCGGTCTGGATGCTTTCTCTGCTTCTGATTCTGTGACTGACATCCTGATCTGCCTTTGCTGCTGGACACGATTTTCAAGCGATTGCGGTTCCTTCCTTTGGTCCGGCTGTCCATCTCTTCCACTTCCAACTCGACCTCGGCAGCCACTCAACAGTACCACGAATGGGCAAGCGACAATGTGCGAGACAGCACCGCTAACGGAGAAGAACTTGCACGCCCTCACCCTTGATCCCAACATCGTGTCGCAAGGCCGCACTGTCCTGGATTTCGTGGCAGAACAAGCCACCATCCGAAGGTGTGACCTTGGCGGCGGTCTTCCTCTCGGAGACGAGGTTCACATCTTTCCAAACACTGCAGAAGACACTCTGCCCAAGACAGCACCTTCCACACATCTGGACAATACCCATGACAACCCTGTCGCCGTACAACTACCTACCAGAGAGGGCGCGAGCCCACTGCTCAAGTCTCGTCTATCGGCAAGACAAGCCATCGTCAGAGATGATACGTCCATCTCAGACGCTGACAGCCGCAGCAAGGTCCGACGCAGCTCCAAGCAAAAGAAGAAGGACCGATCGCTGGAGGAGCGCGGCTCGGACAGGGAACGTCGAGAAACTGCGGAGCGTAAGTCTTGGCCTGGCGTTGTCATTCTCCACCAGCTTCTTGCAGTTACGCTCAACTGACTCGGGTCGTCTCTGGTGTCCGCCGATAGGCCTGCTGCAGCGCAAAGAACGCCGTCGAGTGAAGTCACTGATCGTCCGTGATGCCTCGACCACGACCGCTCAGAAGATCCGACGTAAGAACACCGAGAAGCGCCAGCAGAAGCAGGGAGGAAGAGCGACGGGGAACGATGTCGAGAACGAGGACGAGTCAGGATCATCTACATCATCTGCAGAAACAAGCCATGATGATGAGCACTCTTCTCGCGGCAGAAAGCTCAAGAAGGCTCGTAATCGCAATAAGGCGCATCTTACTTCCATGAAGATGCTTGAAAAGCCTCAATCCATTCGACAGGACGGTCGTATCACGGTAAGTCAGATCACCCTCAGCCACATCCAAGCTCGAGGACTGAATTTCTTGATTGCACATCTTAGCTGGCACCAAAAATGGGAGTCTTTAACAAAGGCGCAGCTTCATCGCGCACCAAAGCCGTCCACAAGCCTTCACGAAGGAGCAAAATCCCGCCTTCGGACCTGGTTTTCTCAGAGCTCAAATTTCTTCAAAACAAGCGGGGCAGCATTCAACGGAAGACCAAAGGCGACTCATCGCAAGGCAGCGAAGATCAGTCTGAGGGCCATCGCTCCAAAAAGCAGAGAAAGCATGCGCAGTCTGACTCGACTTTCAGCGAGGACACATCGCACGGGCCTGCGCCAAACACGCACGAGACCGAGTCGAGATTTTTTGAATCGAAGTCACACGACGTAAAGATACTTTCGGAACGTCCGATTTCCGTAGGTAGTAGCGCATCTATCCCAGGTGCGCCAGCAAGCGCAGCATCTATTCAAGAAGGACACCAGCCGTGCCTCAACGGAAGAGACATGTGGCTGCGGGAGGACCGGCATTTCAAACATTATGCGGATGCAAGATATGCCCAAGCAGCTGATAGCATCACCAATCGAGACTACGCAGCCCAACATACCGACGCATACATTACTCAGCTCGTCCCTGCTCAGCCTGCAAACGCATGGAGACGGCAACACATGTCTTGCCCACAAGAACGATGCTTCGCCTTACCTCAACCCCGATTGTATGCGCACGTTTTGGCTGATACTATGCGACCTCCACAAGCAAGGAATGACCAGCAGCCACACGTACCTTTCAAAGCTCATGTTCTGGAGCCTTGTCAGTCTCTACGGGCGTCGGGCCTGGGTTCACGAAGCTCCCCGCCACCTATGCTCAAGAATCCGCATCATCCTCATCAAACGATCCCTGCTGAAGCTGGTTTCCAACCAACGGGCGAGAGCCATTCCCACTCACGGTACGGCCAGACCGACCGCTACACACCCGCTTCTGAGTCTGGCTATGAGCCAGTAGATGTGCCCCTCTCTCGAAGGAACGGATCCGGACACATGGAGCTATCCACGCCGCTCCAACTTGAGGACGATTGCCTCGAAGACCGAAGGCAACATCACTTCTTCGCCGAGAATAACGGTGTGCTCGGCCTGAACCTGGCTCAAAACGCCCTCAGATACGCAGAGGATCAAGAAGCCCCAGAAACGGAGCCCTATCAAAGTCCTCATGACTACCAGCAACAGTGGGAGACAGACGCTCAACCTGCTACAGGCGTCGTGGGACACCTCTACGATGCTAAACTTCAGGCTCTACGCTACCGTCAAGAGCAAGACGACCAGGCTGATTCATCGTTTGAGGACGGAGACACCACGCTCATGCCCTTGAACGATCCTCTGCCTTCATGGCGAGTCACTGCCCGCGAATCCGAGCCCAGAGACGACTCAAAGCCAGCTCAAAGTCGCCCAGCAACCGCCCAGACAGCAGCTGCTTTACCTCATCATGACGGAATTTCCGATTATGACCAGGTCGCTGGAGTCCACAATCACCAGCTACACGGCTTTTGGGAACCGTTCCGAACGTGATGAAAGGACGTGACGGTGGTCGTTATTTCTCATTTTCAAAGCTGTCCCCGGGGCATTTCTACTAAAGCAAAAGCAAACTTCTATCTCATGGGAGCACGGTTGTCTGGTGACATTGGGATCATTACAGCACTCCTGCACGATGAGAACATTTGAGAGAAGGTATCAGTGACTGCACTGGGTCTGAAGTTGAGGTTGAGAGCAAGGCATACCTTTGGTGCTGGGCACGTCGTTCAACCCTGTTCGTGTGATGGCTTCTTTGATGGCAAGGGCGAGCGCTTTGAACGCAGACTCGGCTCTGTAGAGCACAAAAGCAAGACGAGTTCAGTTTCATCACCTGCGATAGATATACCGCAGCACTTTCAGACTGACCTGTGGTGGTCATTGTCTCCTCGCAGACAGTCGACGTGAAGGGTGACGCCGGCGGCCATTGCGAAACTGTGGAAAACGTGCGGAATCATCTCGCAGCTGAGGTCCCCAATCTTCTCCCTCTTCAGTCCCAGCTCGGCCACACAGTACGGTCTGCTCGAGATGTCGATCACAGCCCGAGAGAGCGCCTCGTCTAGGGGCGCATGTCCCGTTCCGTACCGCTTGATGCCCTTGATCGGACCCAGGGCCGCCTTGAACGCCTCGCCGAGCGCGAGGGCCGAGTCTTCTGCCGAGTGGTGGTCGTCGATCCAGAGGTCTCCCTTGCATGTGAGCTCGAGAGACATGCCGCCGTGCTTGGCTAGGGCGTGGAACATGTGGTCGAGGAACCCGATTCCCGTGTTGACCTTGATGGACTGAGGCGCGTGCTCGGGATGGACATCGAGGGTGAGCGTGACTTGGATCTGGGTCTCGTTAGTGTTGCGAGAGATAGAGGCTGTGCGAGCCACAAAGGGTGCTGCTGCTGTCGACGTCGATGCCATCTCGTGTTGCCGCTCGGTGCAGTGATGGTGTGTGAGAGACAGAGAATGACTCGGCCTCCAAAAATCAAATGTTGATCGTCGTTGAGAAGATTTGCAAAAAGGCTCCGAGGATGACATTGACGCCGCTGGAGATGCGATCGGCGCACTGGCTCACGTCGATCAACACACTCAAGCATACACACAATGACTGCACCTCTCAGGATCCTCGCCTTGCACGGCTACACCTCGAATGCATTCATCTTCAACAAGAGGCTAGGAGCCATCAGACGCGCCTGTCGAGGTACGTTCTATGAGCCTCCCCGTGCCATGACATCACCTCAGCCCCACAGCTGACAGTCAACAATCTTCATCATCCTCGCAGATGTCGCAGAGTTCCACTGCATAAACGGACCTCACCTCGTACAACCATTCTCAGCCGCTCAATCCCTCGATGCTCCAGAAGAGAGCGAAGGCAAGAAAGTGGACGAGAACACGCCTCTGGAAGAACAGCCTCGAGCCTGGTGGAAGGCCGATGACGATGGCAACTACCTGCTCTGGCCGGAAACTGTCGAGTTTCTCAATGGAGTCTTCGAGAAGGAGGGGCCATTTGATGCTGTCTGCGGGTTCAGCCAAGGTGCGTAGTCAATCGTCCGTCGGCGGAAAATACGCACGGCTGATCCTTTTCATTTTCTCCGGTACAATCAGGAGCGTGTCTTGCTGGTATTCTAGCATCGGCTTTCGAAGACCCTTCTCGCGTGCCAGGCCTGCGACTACCAGCAAACCAAAGACCATTCCGTTTCGGCATTGCCATCTCCGGCTTCAGAAGCAGAGATCCAAGCATGGACAAGGTCTGGGCTCAACCGATTCAGACGCCCATGCTCGTCGTTCTGGGAAAGTGAGTAGTCTTACAAACAGGCTCCAAAGTCATGGCGCTCTTCCGTTTCTGATCGAATGTGGACAATTGCAGGAATGATCTCATTGTGGATGCGGATCGAGCGCAGACCTTGACCGACGTCTGCGCCAATGTCCGAGTGGAAGAGCATGAAGGAGGCCACTCTGTTCCAACAAAGTAAGCATTGGCTCAGCTCGAGTTCGTGAGGGGAATGTGCCGACTGACCTCTTCACCCGTGCGCATACGACCAGAGCCGCGTGGCGCAACTTCTTCAGAGACTACCTCACCGTCTTCTCATCCGCCAACGATGGAAAAGTGGACGAGGCCGCCTGGCGGCAAGTGCCAGGACCCGCGGACAGACAATCAGAAGCAGACGCAGCGGACGACAACAGCGGCAAGAACACTCCCAAGATGTGAAAGAGCGACACCAACATAGCTGTCCTTCCTGCTGAATGTGCAGATCAGCCAATAGATGCGTGGATCAGATGCTGAATAGGGTTTGTACTTTGTGTGCGACCCGAATTGTCTAAGGAAAACGGGTTCGTGAAGCTTCAGAGATAAAAGTCTTGATTCTCGAAGTCCGGGAACGAGACAGAGAGAACGAAGGAGATGCAGCACACCATGGAACAAGAGGCAGGGACGGCAGATTCACAAGATTGAATATGAGAGAAGTGATTGTCAAAGATGGGAGAAATGCTGGGCTTGTTCCAAGCTCCTAGCCGTTGCACAAGGAGAAGTCCCAAACTTCCAAGAAATTATGACGATGCGATGAATCTGGAGCAGGGAAAACGAGTAATGCTGAGCTACAGCAGACCTTCAGTACAGTCGTCTGACTTGCACCACATACCGGTAGTAGTCCTCCTTAGGGGGCTTGCCGTGGAACATGGCAGTCAAGGCCGAGTCTGTAAAGGCACATTTGCAGAACAGCGCCTGTCAGAGATTGCTTCTTTTGTCGTCCAGGACAATCTACATCATAGAATACTTACAGGTCGGATCGTCGGCCTCGTGAGCAAAGAATCGAAGTTGGTGCGGTTTCGATTCAGCGGCCTCGGTCTTGCGCTTGGCGCGTTGTTCGTTCTGCAACAGCAACGAGCGGTTAACGAATGGATTCTTACAGCAACCCTGTTCCAGGATTCGCGATGCTCACCTCAATTCGGCTCTTGTCCTTGCTGGCTGTGTCGTAGTCACCCTTGCGGATTCCTGCGGCAGTGACAGCCCATACTCTTCTGCTCTCCATAGGCTCCTGCTCCTCCACAGGCTTGACCTGAATCTCCACGCGCGGTGCCTTGTCCGCGTCCCAGAAAACGGCGTCCTTGGCGCCAGTGGCCGACTTGCCCTTGTATCTGCTCTCCTTGTGCCACTCGCCCTCAATGGTGTAGAAGGCTTGTGTAGGAGCGGCCGAAGGGCTGATGGTCGCCTTGAAGGAATGAGCCTTGCCAGAGACCCAGCCGCGGCCAGAGTAGTTGATCGTAGCGAGGTAGCCGGTGGACGATTGGATGTAGGAGGTACCTTGGAGCTCGATGTAAGGAGCGCCGTAGAGCAGACCCTCAATGACCAGTTGGGGCAAGGTAATCAAGTACTGTTGCTCCGCACTCTCGCCATCTGGGGTGAATCGAAGAATGGCGTGTCCGAGTTGGCGGACTTGAATGGCGCGGCCGGTGAACGAGGTCTTTTGGGCGCTGTGGCCATCGAGACGGACGCCAGCCTTGGCGTTCTCGAGGTGATAAGCGGTAATTGGGGGATGATGCGAGACTATGAGGCATGCAAATGTCAGCGCATTTAGAGGTGGCTGTCATGCGCGGCCAGGAAGAACACACCTTGCTCAGCAGTAAGGGTAGTCTCGCCAAAGCCGTGGGTGTCGGCCCACTTGCCAAGGAAGAGCTCTCCCAGGATTGGATTCAGTGGCTGTATAGGAGGAAGGTCGGATCAGCTTTCAGCAAGTTTGGCCCCAAGTCGACGACTCTGGATACGTTTGCTTACCTTCTTTTCACTGCCGGAGCTCTCGTTACGAGCAGTGTATTGACCCTTCAGGGTGCCGATGAACCACTTGAGGACGTTGGCGAGGCGCTCGACATCGTCGCGACCTTGCTTGACCTGGGCAAAAGACTCGGGGTGCTCGCCCCAGCTGTCGGACAGGGAAGGTTTGCGAGATGATGAGCTGAGCCTGTCCCATCGCGTCGCGTCTCAAAATACAACCAGCTGACGACTCACTAGGCAGGGAACTCGACCAGGGAGGTAGGGGAGAGGATGAAGGAAGGCGCGGTCAAGCTGGAAAGGTCGCCTGAGAAGGTGGCGATGGACTTGATGAACTGTTGATTTCGACAGGGGGCAGGAAATTGCCTCCGATTTGGTCAGAGGCGCACGGACAGGAGGTAGGGAGGGTTCCTGAGCTCACCTGCGACCAGCCGGCGCGCTGTTCCTTGGGAACGTGCTCGCTCATTTCCTCAGTCATCTTGAATGTGTCTTGTCAGGCAGGTGGGTGAGTGTTGATAGAGTGGTGATGATGCTGGAGTGTGAAGGGGATCACCGAGGTGCAAAGAGCGTGCAGCGTGCAGACAGCCTCCGCCGGGGAGGTTGGGTGTTGGCTTGGGATTGAGCACGATGACAGGAAAAGTCACGTGATTTACTGTTGAGATGAGGAAATCTCAGATCGGGCGGGGCACAGCTCGACTCGGGCGAAAGACTTGCGCGACGCGCTGCGTGAAAGAGATCAACACCACCAAAAAGAGCAACACTCACTTTCGTCGACCTTCACCTCCTCGCTCTTCGCTCTCCTTCTCTGCTCCCCGATCTTTGCATTTATCAGCCACCATGGCAGTCGCACAGATTTCGTCCGCTACAAACCAGCGCACACATCTCACCCTCAAGGGGAGCACCACCATCGTCCATGAGTTCTTCGCCTTCTCCCTCCAATCAATCCTGTACCAACGCGGCCTCTACCCCAGCGAAGACTTCAAGATGGTCAAAAAGTACGGCCTACAACTACTAGCAGCTGCCGACGAAGCTCTTGCAGAGTACATTGCCGCCAGCATGGACGGGGTCGAAGAAGCGCTCAAGCTGGGAACACTCCGGAGATTGGTCATTGCCATTATCGACAAGGAGACGGGCGAGACGAGGGAGAGATGGCAGTTCTCAGTCGAGATCACGGGCGCACCTGTCGAAGAGGGAAAAGAGAATCAGGCGTGAGTACGGCCCTCTCCGGACATCTTCTGATGCGTGCAAGTTGTGCGCAGTTTCTGATGCTCAACCTTGACGCTGTCGTCGCCTCGATTTCTGTCGCACCACAGACCTGCCAAAGGAGCCCCTGCAGAGCACAAGAAAACAGACGCACAAGTGAAGTCGGAGATTGCAGCCATCATCAAGCAAATCACCGCATCATGCACTTTCCTCCCATGTCTAGATGACCCATGTGAGTCCCCCCATCTCCTCTATTCACCCCTTCTCTCCAGAGTGCGCCTCTGTTCTCTGTTCATGCGCTGATTGTCTTGCCTCCCTTGCGCAACTCTGCAGGTACGTTTGAGATTCTAGCCTACACCGACGCCAGCGCAGCCATGCCATCGACACTGTGGTCGGAAGCAGACTCGGCCAGATTGATCGCCCCCGAACAAACAGAGCAGGTCAAGCTTCGCAGTTTTAGCACTGCGGTACATCGGGTGGATGCAATGGTCGCCTATCGGAGAGAAGACGAGGATTGATCAGTGACCCAACTCAGGTACGGGAACAAGTGCTCGGGAAACATTGTTCGATCGACGGAGGTGTCCGCAGACGCTTGCCACGAATGTGAAAGGGCTCAATGTCGATGTACAGTGGACATTGCCAGGAGATATGAACGTCTTGTACCGTTCGATATCACCTTGCCATACAAAGTCCGCATTCTTGCTCCAGGGCCCATTGATTGATTTATTGAGTCATGAACTTGTGTTCTTTTGATTGCATTGAGAGTGAGGAGTGAGAAAGGTAAGAAGGATGACAGAGACGGCTAGAAGACCCTTCGTCTTCCAGCACAGTCGATTGGGGATGGACAGAAGAAATGTGGAGAGAAGAAATGGAGCCAAGCACGAGATTTGGTGTCACTCGTCGTGAGGGACGTTGCGGAAACATTGTACAGTTGATAAGGAGCTTCTTTTGGGCATCCCCGAGGATGGGAAAGAAAGGGTGTGAGGGTGGAAAAGGTTGAATACGCGAGAAGGGAGGGAGTCTACAAGGAATAGGAGCAGACCCGTTCCTGGGAAAGGCCAGATGTCGCTGCAATCGTTGTCGTCACTTGAAGATAAGGTCTCCGAATTCCTTTCGCTTCGAAAGAATAACTTGGGTGTCAAGAAATATCGTTCTTGTTCCTGCCTCTCCGTTGTGTTTTGTGTCCTGTGTCTCTGCGAGTAGTTCGGGAGGCCGATGTCTCGGCGCAAGAGACAAGCGGTGCCTAGCCGGGACCAGTCACCAATTTATTCGACTTGAGCTGGTGAATATTGATAAAGATTTCACATGATCTCTTCCCGTGAGGTCCTTCTGCGGCATGTGAGGAGAGGTGTGTGTCTTTCCATCTCATCTGCCGAAGGTTGCGCCTGCATTCAAAGACCGATGGGCTGGAAGTTCCGTCCGCCTCCCAGTTCTTCCCGTCGGACGGCTTCGCTTTCCTTGGCAGCCGCCTCCCATCCGCGGCACCGCACAATCTTCGTGATCTCTGCGTTCCACATCCGACTGATGATTTCGGCCGTGACTTGAAGCGTAGCATTGTTGGATGCCGAAGAAGCACCGGCTCCGTTTGCGCGGAGGGCAGCCGAGGGAGGGGCCACCGTGGTGATCCCGTCCTGGACGTCTTGCGAGTCCAACTCGAGACTGACGCTCAGGTTCATACTCGAGCCCAAACCCTGTCCGAAGCGGCGTGGGGAGTTGGAAGGCGTCTTCTTCTTCGAAGCGATGGTCCTTCGTCCCGACCCACTGCCTGTGGCTACTTCGTTCGATGTCGAAATGATGCCGTCGACCTCGAGTCGATCGATCACCTGAAGAAGCTCCGAGCGCTCCAATGGTTGGAAGTCTCCGTCTTTGCGCAGCAGCTTGATGTAGGTGCTCTCCAGTTCGGAGTAACGAAGTCCCGTGAAAGAAGACGAAGACGAGGAGGTACCAGAGCCATTGAGGTTGGAACGGTTGATAAACTCGTCCACCGACTGTCCAAGCGGCGGGAGACTTTCCTTCTGTCTTCGGTCGGCCACCAGGAAGGCGAGCAACAAGAGCTTGGCGTGCAAGGTGAGCTGTCGAACCCGGGCGATCGTCGAGCTGCCCAGCACTGAGTTCATGACTCGAAGAATGTGGGGAGGCATCACTTTGGGTGCCGATGAAGGTGTGAGGGTTGCCAGCGATGCTTCGGTTATAGTTCCGTCTGCGCTGGTCCTTTCGATCTTTTCCCGTTGCTCGGTTTCTACCAATTCGACGGCGAGGCGGCATACATCGAGGGCTTTCCTCATGTCACCGGTGGCAGCAGCGACCTTGCGACCGGCCAGCTCGAGCGCAGCCTTCTTGAAAACGGCTTCTTCACCTGTCGCATTTTCGAACGCGGTCGGAGTCTCGTCAGCAGGAATGTCATAGCGAGCCTGAAGAGCAGTCAAGCGTGACTGGACAACCTTGACAATCTCATCCGAGCTGAATGGTGGCATGTGGAGCACAGTCGGCGTCATGTCGGCATTCTGCTCAAAGTCGGGCAGGAAGCGTTCGGTCAGGTCGAGCGAGTTGGCAATGCCGATCAAAGCACACTTGGCAGTCTTGTTTGCTCTGGCTGCTGCGCTGTCTCCAAGGCTGAAAAGCCGCTGCAGGACACTCTGATGAATGCGCTTCTCCAGCAAGTGGTCAATTTCGTCGAGCACGATCAGGCTGAGAAAAAAATGGTGTAACAGACATGAGCCCGATCGCCCCTATATGCTGAACCATCTGAAGCTCAGCTCTCATTGACTAACTTACATGTGACGTTTGGACTTCTTTAGGACCTCGTCCAGCTTCTGCTCGGCGTCATTGTTGAATGGATCAGAGCTGTCAATCCATGATTCGCCGAGCTGTTGCAAGATGCGGCCAAAGATCAGGCGAGGGGACGTGATGGACATGCAGTTGACAAATGCAACTCGAGAACCTGAGGGTATCTTCTTGCGGGTACCCGTGGTGGGAGCAGCGGTGGCCATTTCGACCATGATCGAGCGGACGAGGGCAGTCTTGCCTGTTCCTGGTAGACCACAGATGTAGAGACTCGGAGCCTTGACATTGACGGTATTGCCTGATTCGGTACTCTCGTGCTCTTGAGCCATGGACTGCGCTGCGAAGGAGTTGGAACCGAAGCGACCCGAGAGGAAAGTCTTGATCATGTGGCTCTCACGCTTTCGTCCGATGATCTCGACTTGGTCGCGGGCATCTTGCTGCTCGTCTTTAGATTGAGATGTTGTCGCACTTGCGGGTGCTGTGGTGTCGTAGCCGGTGTCTGCTTCAGAGCTGAAGCGGAGTAGCGCACGGGTGTGTGCGTATACATCGGTGAACTTTGGTGGTGATGGTGTGACGACTGCTGGAGAAGCGGTCAGACCTGTCGATTGTTCTTCAGTGAGATGCAGCAGAGAAGGGGAAACCGATCGCCGTACGTCGAAGGGCCCTGTTGACCAAGCGGTCCGGTTTGTTGCGAGGGAGATGATGGGTGAAGAGACGGAGCGGCGTTCCATTGTATGCGCCCGGGATGGGAATCGTCTTGCTGGAGACGCTGGAATTACAATCTCGACTGCTGAGCTTTGGAAGCTGCTCTCATTGACGACGTTCCGATAGTTGAGCGGAGCAATGTTCTCCTTGTTGCTGTCGTCTCGTTCAGGTAAGAGCTCTGATAGCGAGGAGCAGCCGCCCAGCCGGGTATTTCGACGCCGTCTTCGACGGTGATCGCCTTCGTCTTCATCATCGTGGGGGCTGCGAGCCTTGGTGGAATGTGAGCCGTAGTTGCCGTTTGCACGGGTTGAGAGCTCGCCGGGGGAGGAGGAACGGGAGTTAGCTTCTGATGCTGTGCGTTTCAGGGCTCCGCTGGATCGACGTGCAGATGAGGACGAAGACGAGGAAGCAGCAGAGGAGGGCACCGAGCGAGATGGAGAGTCGATGTCCATCTTGGTAGGAGTGCGGGGCGGTGCTGTTGCTCCGACGGCGGCTGCAGCTGCTGCTGCTCTCGCTGCTGTCCGACTGCGGGTGGTGATGGATCCTGACACATTGGGCGATGGAGCGAGTTTCTTGGAAGACGAGTACCTAGCTTTAGAGATGGAGTCCGATGAGTCGTTGACGTCGATGAGAGACCTCATGTGAGAGTTGTGGACTGCGTCCAGCATGACGATGGAGCAGGGGTTGGGGGTGTGGTATTGGTGAGCAAAATGGTGGGACAAGAGCAACAGTGAGTGTTGCTCTACGGTCGAAGTGATGGAAGGAAAGAAGAGGGCGGAGATGGGTGAGTGGGAGAAGGATGATGGATGAGAGGGTGATGGAGGAGAAGGAAGGGAAGGCGGGAACAGAGAGAGGAGAGGACACAGGTACCGGTGCGCGATAAGTGTGTGACAAGATGCGACTTGGCCAATTGCAACTCTGTGATTTTGCCTTTGGAATTGCGCGACGCGAAAGTCTTGCGTGTCTGCTCTACAACACGCGCTTTCGTGTTAGCTGAACGCGGACGGGGGCTTATTAGCTTGGCCTTCTGCTCTCCCGCGTTCCTTTCGTGCGCCGGGAGCTTTGCCTTTTGTGTGTGCCTTGCCTTTGCCTTAAAAAGCGGCATAGTCACAATTCTAATCAGACCTTCAAACACGTCGCGTCGCGTCCCCGACCTCCTGCAACGCGTCCACCCGCGGGCCGCGTGCAACACAGGAAAACGAAACAATTTCGCAAGCCTCACACGCTCTTGGTCTCAGGTCTCCGTGTCTCGCGACCCGACAGTCATTTTGGTCTGTTCAGGGTCGCGCTGGGGCCTCTCCTGTGGTTCTTTTCTTCTTCTCTTCCGTGCGCTACCAAAGACACGAAATTAACCTGTCGAATGCTCTCTTCCCAACCCTGCAGCGTAGCACCTCCCACCCTCTGGACCCTGAAGACGCTTGCAGTCACTTTTCAAATCTTGGAATGCTGAATGTATCCGTGGGCATCTGGCACTTTGCTTGAGAGCACCAGAATGGCTCAAGAAGGGGTCAAACAGCTGCCTGTAAACGTTCAGACCTTCCTTTCCCTGACTCCTTTGGTTCAGTTCGCAATTGACCAGAGTCAGGTCACCATGACCGAGCTCCGCTGGCCGAAGCAACCAGAAGGATGGCCAGCATTGCCAGACTTCTGCAGAGGCGTCGCATCCTAACAAAGCAACAATTTCGTCGCCGATCTTTCGGTGGTTGCCTCGATGGTCACGTCTCAGGGCGCCCACCACACCAATTTAACAAAAAAAAGGGAGGGGTGCCCGATTAATTTGTCTGGGTACACCGACGCGTCCTGAGCGCGTTTCCGCGTTTTACAACCCCGGCCTTCGCGCGGACTTCACCTTCCCTCACGCGCATCGCGCTCTTTCCGACAGCGCGCGTGCCTTCGGTCTTCGTCCTGACCCGGCGAGAGGTGTTGCAAGATGGGTCCTTGGTCTGCGCCTCCTGCGGATTAATTTATCGCGCTAAATTTGGAGGCGATCGACGCGAAGATCCCAACGCGACGCGACGCGTCTCGCTATCAAGTCACGTGCGACTCACCGGTTCGACGCTACGGCCGCAGGAACAACCCAGCACAGCAGCACACAAGTCACAGCAAAGGGCATCTATAGATGAATTACAGGACAGATTCTTTTTGTCAAACAGAGGGCATAACGGCAGAAGAATCTCCACGTTGAGCGGGGAAACGAGACTGGTGGAGGGTGGCGCAGCAGGGACATCCGGGTATGCGGTGTCCGCAAAGGTCGACCTCAGATCATGGCAAACTTTGCAGGTGCGAACGGAGCGCTGGCGCCGAAATCATACGTGGCCCTGGATTGCGGCGGGAACGTCTTGTTGGTACGTGCGTGTGACATACGTAAAGCCCTTCGATCGGAGGCCGGGCCGACTCGCTGGATGCTCCAATCAGATCTAAATCAGAGCTTGAACTCGTTCACCTTGTACTTCACCGTCTTGGAGGCCGCCTTGTCCGTGAAGTAGTAGATGTCGCCCGGAGGAGCCGGTCGCACCAGACTGGCCGGCAGACCAAGCTCGGGCTGGTCAAGCGTCTTTGACAGCATCTCCTGCTTGCCCTCGCCGGCCAGCACAAACGCAACTCGGTGTGCGTGGTTGAGGACCGGGTAGGTGAACGTAATCCGTCTTGGCGGAGGCTTGGGGCTGTCCTCAATCGGCGCCACCCAGCGATCCGTCTCCTTCAGCAGCTCGTGACCGGGGAAAAGCGAGCAGGTGTGACCATCGGGTCCCATGCCGAGCAGAATCAGGTCAAAGACTGGATTCCGGACCGACTCCTTTCCGGCGAAAGCAGCCACGAGCTCCTTCTCGTACGCGTCACTGACCTCCTCCGCATCATCCAGCAGCTTCTCGTCAATAGTGATGATTTGTGATCGTTGCAGTTGAGGCACTTTCGAGAAGAGCTCTTCGTGGGCAAGCTTGTAGTTGCTGTCTTCGTGGTCGAGGGGTACCAAGCGTTCATCTGCGAAGAAAACTTGCCTGTTGATATGACGTAAGAAGGTTACAGTCAGATGCTGGTTCCGACGCTCTCTCCTGATCTCTGCATGCTCACCACTTGTCCCATCGAACCTTCTCGTCCGTGCGGCCGACCAAGTACTTGGCTACCATCTTGGGTAGAGAACCACCTGACAAGGCGACGCTGAATTTGTCACGACGCTGGATAGCCTCATCTTGAGCCTGTCCGTTGGTCAGGTAGAGATAAATCGAAAGGTCAGCTCCATCTGGGGCTAACCGCACGTCGAAGCACGACGGTGCCCGCGACCCACCTTGATCACAAAGTCGGCAAGCGACTTGGACAGCTCATCAGAGTCGTCAAAGGCGTACAGGATCGGAGGTGCGGGTGCAAGCGACGGGGCGGCGCTGTTGAGGGGAGCCATGGTTGGATCTAAGGGCTATCTCGCGAGAGTGGAAATGTTGCAGTCGGGCCTGAGGCTGTTGTGTAGGTGCGACAAGCAGGTATCGCAATTGAGGGAAGAGTGTCACCGAGAGTCGAGACGGTTCCCAGCGATATCGTGGGGCGGGTCGTCTAGAGGAGCAGTGAGACTGTGTGTTCAGTTCTTATCTAGCTCGTGTGACACTTGAGGCAAGTCGACTTTGGAGATTGGTGGCTGTTGTGGATGTCAATATCGAGGCTGTTCAGTGTTCACTGCCCAGCTGCGAGGTTGGCCAATCTGGGACTGATCCGGAAACTCAATGGCTGGCGCTTGGGCCTCGTCTTTCGCCTTCCGACGTCATGTGTGAGCTTCTCGGCCGAGAAAGACGTTTTTCCGCCGCCAGTGAGTTTCAACGCTTCAACACCTCGTCCGTCGGAAAAGATGAACCGGTGAAGAAGCTTCAAAGCTGGCGCGGGAGCCATGGCATTCTCGACAAGATGTTCGACGGCGGGCGCTGCGAGCGTGAGAGACTACTACCGGTTGAAACTCAGAGGTAGACATGTCTCCCATCCTGAATGGCTGATACTTCATTCCCAAACATGGTCGCGCAGATCAGCATCCTCTGCTAGTCCATCACATGATAGCAAGGAGAAAGCGTCAGCATCTGTCAAGGCGAACGAGTCTCCATCAGAACTTCTTACTCATCAGACTCTGGGCCGCCAAATGGGACTGTTCTTCACCCATGAAGCATCGCCAGGCACCCCCTTCTTCCAACCAAACGGATGGCGCATCGTCTCCAAATTACTAAGAGTCGTCCGCGACCTTTATCACAGACAAGGATACGATGAGGTCTGCTCGCCACAGATCTACAGCGAAGCGCTCTGGAAACGCAGCGGACATTGGGACAATTATCGGTCAGAAATGTTCGGCGTCGAAGGATATCGGGATCGGGACGCAAGGGAAGCGGAGCAGAATAACAGACCAGCAGGAGTGAGACCGGTCGGGGAGGCAACACACGCATGCCCCGCTCACTCCCATGAGCATACACACGGGTCTGACTCGGTCTCGGACGGATCTGGGCTCAAACCGATGAATTGTCCCGGACACTGCCTGATGTTTGCCCATGAAGAACGTTCGTATAGGGATCTGCCTATTCGCTTTGCCGAATTCAGCCCTTTGCACAGGTGCGGGAAAAAAATACATGTTTCGCTTCGATGGCTCTGCTGACATCGATTGACCGTTCGGCCTTTAGAAACGAGCCGAGCGGATCACTTGCAGGTCTCACCAGAGTCCGGAGATTTCATCAAGATGATGCACATGTTTTCTGCACGCCCCAACAGGTATCCTTCGAGATTTTGACAATGTTAGGCATGCTCAGATCAGCATACACCACTTTCGGATTCCCCTCCGAGGCCCTGGAGCTGGTGCTGTCCACCAGACCCGAACAATCGATCGGGTCGAGTGAAGAATGGACCAAAGCCCAGGACTCGCTGCGAGCAGCTCTGGACGCAAGCGGACTGGTCTGGTCTCTCAACGAAGGCGACGGAGCGTTCTACGGACCCAAGATTGACGTCCGTCTCGTCGACTCTCTCGGACGCAAGCATCAGACGGCGACCATCCAGCTCGACTTTCAACTGCCGCAGCGGTTCGACTTGCACTACAAGAATGAACAAGGCGAGGCCGAGCGTCCGGTGATGATCCATCGGGCCATTCTGGGCAGTGCTGAGCGCTTCATGGCGATCCTGCTCGAGGCAGGGCAAGGGGACTGGCCGTTTTGGATCAGCCCTCGGCAAGCAATCGTGATTCCGGTGGGACGGAACCCTTCAATCAAGGAGTATGCGCAACGGGTGCGTCAGACACTGGCGCTCGGGGATGACTTGGTCATTCCGAAACAGACCGAACCAAGCTCAACACAGGGTGGTGACACTGGAATCCACAAGATGGACTCGGCGTCAATTGAACGGGAAGCGGCTGACCATGCGCAACATCCACTACGACGAAGTGGGCGGGCACTCCAGCACTTCCATGTCGAGGTGGATACGACAGCGGAGCGACTGGACAAGCGCGTCCGGCGGGCAGAGACCGGTCGGGTCAACTTCATCCTCGTGGTCGGAGAGAAGGAGATGCTCAACAGCACGGTAAATGTCCGGGCCAGAAAAACGCAGGCCGCTGCTGCTGCAGAAGTTGACGATCCCCAGGTGAGGGAACCCGGGCAGCCTGGTTGGGAAAAAGTGGTGGAGAAGGAGATGGGCGAGTGGAAGGTGGATGAGCTGCGTCGGCTGTTCTGCTACCTCGACTCCCACCACTTCTGAATGCGGGAAGTTCAGGTGAGGGGGGCCAAGTGTCATTGCGAGTGACAGTGCAGGGCTCGCGGAGGAGGCGGTATCTGCGAAGATGCGCCACCCCTTCTTTGCGGAAACGCTCTAATTTAGCAAGTTCTGAGCAAACAAACAAATCAACTGTCTCCCTTTGAGCTGTCGGGGCTGCGACGAAGAAGCGAAATCTTTCGTCCCTTTGCGAAGAAGTGCTGAGAACTGCGTCGACAGCTTGGAGACATGCTGGCGAAAAGGCCGTGTCCCGCGCAAGTAGACGTCGGCCCCCGAAGCGCCTGCGAGACCAAGAGTGTGGGCGAGGGCAGCATGGAACGATTGCGTCTCTCTCTTTGCTCAGTCAGGAACCGAGATTGGATGGGGGCTTAAAGTTTGAATGGAAGGGTCAAGACTCAAATGAGAGACAAGGCAGGTTCGCAAAGTGGCTCCACCAAGTGCAAACTAATTCCAAGGGCATCTTCATGGTATGTAACTGTGTCGTATGAAATGTCAATCCTGCAAGGCGCATCCCTGGTGGACTGTGGGATAGTCACCACGCCTGTGATTGTACATACTGGTCTTTCGTTCTATCGGACCTTGAAAAGCTCGTACGGAAACTGATCCCCTCTGCCGCAAAAGGGAATACCTACGGTCACTCCAGCCCTCTTCACCTCGTCCAAGGGTCCTTGTCTGAATCAGATCTCGACGACCATCTCTATACCTGTGCAGCTGCTATTGAATTGTGGCACCGCATTTCCTTCTTATAGCATACATATCAGCTCCTGGTCCATCGAAAGAACGTCCTCGTCTGCGCGCCTCCAGTCGTCTCATCACGGTCCACAACATGGACATCTCCTCGGATCCTAAGCATCCCTTCAACCTGCCAGCATGGCGCAAGATTGCCATGTTGCTCGCCCTCTCCATCATGACCTTCGTATGCAACCTCGAGGCAGCAGCCCATCTCACCGCTTTTCCCCTCGTCGCAAAATCACTCCACGGCACCATTCCCGAAGCAGCCAACAGCATTGGGATTGCCATCTTGGGCCTCGGCACAGGCCCACTGTTGTGGAATCCGCTCAGTGCGGCCGTTGGACGACGGCCCGTGTACATCGGCACATGGATCCTGTTCATGCCCTGCATTGTGTGGTGTGCCACGGCCACCAGCATGCCCTCCTTCTTTGCTGCCCGATTCTGTAAGATATGCTTCAACACAGGGGGGAAAAAAATGGATGCTTTGGAAACATTCCTACTGACGGGCTTGCTGAATGGTCCTCCTCTTTCCAGTGGGCAGTTTCTGCGCCTCTACTGCACAAACAATCCCAGCCGTCTCTATCACAGAGGTCTGGTCGCCCAAGGTGAGCGAGCATGTCAAACGTAAAGTGCTTCGCAAGCTCCCAGGCGTGTTCATTGAATCTCCCCACTTTAATGTCGTCAGAGTCGTGGTATGGCCATTGCTGCGTGGACGCTGGCCATGATCTTCGGCCCCCTGATTGCACCCCTGATCTGCGCCGCTATCATCGTAAGACCGGCGAGCTGGCGCTGGATGTATTGGCTCTGCTTGATCCTCGCCGGCTTCACCCTGATCTTGCTCGTGCTCTTTGTCCCGGAAACCCTCTACACCGTCAAGAGGGTCGACCACGACGGCCATGTCCAGGTCTCCGACTCGGTCCCGGCGCCTCTGGCCCCAGGGGACCACATGGTCGCGACCGACTTTGAGCAGTCAAGCCACTCGGATAGTCAAGCAGGTCCAGGACAAGACGGGGAAAAGCAGTTTGAATCTGGCTCGGTTCAAAATGAGAAGCGGGCTGTTGCGGACGATGAGGCTGGCAAGGGTCAGCTGGGCCTGGCATACTACCCATGGCAAGATCCCAGCAAGTTCGTCAAGTCGATGGTGGATCCACTTCGGCAAGCATTGTGTAAGTTTCAACTCGTGCAATTTGAGCGCAGCTTTATTCTTCCAATCTGCGTTCTGACCGGTGACCCGTACGCTGTCCTCAATAGACTTGCCCATCCTGATCAGCTCAGTATGGAATGGCTGGATCTTCTGCATGTCGGTCGGCAAGACGGTCGTCACTCCAAGAATCTTTGAAAATCCACCTTTCAGCTACAAGCCAGTGGTCGTTGGCACCCTCTTCATCGCCTCTATCATCGGCGCCGTCATTGGCAAATTTGTTGGTGGCAGTCTTGCCGATCTCACGATCACGACTTTGACCCGGAGGTCTAGTCACGGGCGTCGTGAACCCGAGCTGCGGCTGCCCGCGCTGATCATTCCCACGGCGATGGTCATTGTAGGGACAGTCGTCTACGGTGATGGTCTGGATCGCGGCCTGCACAAGGGCCACAATTGGGTGCAGCCCATAATCGGCTCAGGCATCTTGTGAGTTTATACGACTCTGGGACCTCGCACAGCTGGGTTCAGTATGATGTGCTAAGAACCAAGCTGACCATATTCTGTATTTCTTTGGCTGCGTACCTTCAGCTACTTTGGCCTGTCTGCGGTCCAAGGCATTGTTCAGACATACTGCGTAGAGGTCGATCTGCGGCACGCTGGCTCGACGATCCTAGTGTACAACCTGATCAAGTGCGTGTGGGGCTTTGCAGCACCATTCTTCATCCCGCCGTGGGTGTTCCGCGGGCCTCAACACGCGTACATCATCCAAGGTGCAGTTGCGGCCGGTTCGGGATACTTTGTCATCATTGTGCTTCTCATTGCCGGACGGACGTTGCGGAAGCTGCAGGTGAGGAACAAAGAGATGCCTTCTGCTCTGCATCGTCTTCAAGGTCCGTTCCCTCGCTGACCGATTCTCGCTCTTGCTTCAGGGCCTTCCTATGCTCTCTTCTCCGTGAATAATGCAACCCCCGCGTCCTCGGCCGCTGGCGGGCATGATTTCCCTGAGATACAGAACCACATCACCTGCCCCGATGGATATTTGTTCTATTGGCCGTAGAGTCACGACTTTGGGATGGTATAGACATATTCTGATACACACAGGCGAGCGCCGTCCACAACAGCAGAATGGGATGATGGGGTCTGGACGCGATGTTGGAACTTGGAGTGAATGCTCAGGAAAGTCAGTTTCAGTACGCTACCGTCCTCAGCGACATCAGTTCCAGTCCTTTACTTTGAACAGGACTCTGGACCATGTAGAACAACGTCCAGGACCAATTTCAAGCCAGTCTGATGTCCTTCTCTCCCTTGCTGAGGGTTGTTGGTGTTCTCCTGATCCTCTCAAGCTGCTTAGTAAAGCCCGAAAATGGAGGTTGGCAAGAAGAAAGTTGGGACAGTTTCCTTCCGAAGGACAACTGACGAGATCCACGCGATCTCATCTTCCTGCTTCTTACCACAACTTGCATTGGGAAGCAAGATGGCTCAGCTGGTATCCTCAAGACTGGTGGTGCACAGCACGATCAGGGCCTGCTTCATACCAGCAGCATCGGCTCAGAGTGTTCAGCCAGCAAGATTGCGAGCAGCCCGAGCCTTCTCATCGACAGTTCATGCTCCCAGGGAACTCTTACCAAGCTTCTTCTCCCGCTCCTTCCGCCACGCAGACAGCTCGGCCAATGCTCAGAGAAGGAGGGAAGCTCATGCGACTCGTGCCCCAGGTCTGACGTCCTCCAGTACCCACGCCAACAGCACCTTCCTCCCAACCACAGCGGCATCTAGTGCCCAACATGCACCGGATTCAGCTCAGGTATCCCAACATGGAACTGCCTCGGCAGGCACAATATCCACAGACCAGCCATTGAGCACATCGAGCTATGCGCCTGCATCGAATGACCCCTCCCTTATCGAGACCGACCTCGCCGCTTTGCAAGGTCAGATACCTCCGGCTCCCACCAGCCTCTTCCGCCCCGTGCAAACCCACTCCCTCTCCACCCTGCTCAAGACGTATCAGCAATTATCCAAATCAAGACTGACTTTCCTCGTCGTCTTGACCGCCATGGCACCCTATGCGCTCTGTCCCGCAGCGCTCTCATCAGCTGGCCTGGCAGCAGGCAGCAGTCTGGCCTCGTTGGCCGCCTTGGCAGCGGGCACCGCGCTCTGCAGCGCCAGCGCAAACTCTTTCAACCAGCTCCTCGAATCACCCTACGATGCGCAGATGACTAGGACCCGTGCTCGACCACTACCCCGGCGCGCCATCTCCTCCCTCCACGCATTCAGCTTTGCCGTCGGCTGTGGGCTCTCCGGCACGAGCATCCTCTACTTTGCTCTCAACCCGCTCACTGCCGCGCTGGGTCTGGCCAACGTCGTCCTGTACGCGGGCATCTACACTCCCATGAAACGGCTCAGCATCGTCAATACTTGGGTTGGATCCGCCGTGGGTGCGATCCCACCCCTGATGGGCTGGACTGCGGTGACCAACTCGCTCCTCGACTTCCCCTCCGACGCTCCCGGCTGGGTCCTTGCCGCCCTCCTCTTCGCCTGGCAATTCCCGCACTTCAACAGTCTGGCCCAGAGCCTGCGCGCCGAATATGCGCGTGGGGGTTATCGGATGATGAGCGTGCTCCACCCGGCACTGAATCGGAGGGTCAGTCTGCGGTATGCGCTGTTGCTGCTCCCGCTTTGCAGCTTGGCTCTGCCCTTGGCCGGCAACCTGGACTGGACAGCGTCCTTCTTGGGATGGTTCAGCGGTGCTCCTTCCGACGTCGCGGCGGCTAACTCAAACGGGTCCGTGGTCGAGCCAGTCCCGTACGCGCTCCTGTCCCTTCCGATCAACGGAGTCATGATCCACGCCGCATACCGGTTCTGGCGTCAGGGAACTGACAAGGCGGCGCGGTGGTGCTTCTGGGTCAGTCTCGTCCACTTGCCAGCCATCATGCTCCTTGCAATGGCCTGCAAGCGGGATCTATGGAACGGCATCGGCGAGGCAGCGGGTCTGGGCACCGTTCGTCTGCCTCAAAGCGCAGGCTCTGCGAGCCGCGCAGCCGGTCTCAAAGCCACGGGCGATGGGGATCTTGATAGCGATCAGAAGCGATAGCCTTCCTACCACGTTTCCAATAAATCTAATATCAGTCCAGATCCATTTCAAGAACAGTCGTCTCGATGAGACTGGATGCAAGGCTGGTCCGTGATCGCCTAAAAGTAAGATCCTATGCATTGTCCATTCGAAAGTTTTTGGCACCAGGGAAGCATCCTTTTCTTTCACTCGTACATGTCCATACCGTCATCAGGCGGTCCGCCTTGTCTCCCTCCGATGGACCCTCTCTCCTTCCCAAGCAAGGAGTATGCCGACCAGCGCACTGGCACCAGCCACCGTTCCTTTAAACACCCAGACCGCCTGTGGATAAGGGTTTGGTGAAGCCTGTAGTCCGCGCGCATACACGAGCGACGTCACGATTGGCATCAGCGCCGTCGTGAACGTAATGACAATCTGGTTGGCCGCCAGCGCCAACGATTCGGCCGTCGAGGTCGACACGGCGCCTTCTTCATCGATCGTGAGCTGTGAGCCCCCCTGGTACGACGAGATGGCAGAGCCCGCTTGGGATCCCTGCGCGCGTTGGGCGTCCTGGTGTCGCTCTCGGCCTGCCTTGGTCGACGCGAGTCTGCGCCGTACCGGCAGAGAGGAGGCAGCATTGACGACGAGCGCCGTCCGAATCCATGCTGAGCCGCTTGAGAGCTGGAGCAGCACGAGTCCAGAGATCAGGATCCACCATGCTTTCGTCTTGTTCCCTTCTTCGTCGGCGGGGGGCGAGAGTGACGATGATGGGGACGCGGTCGCAGACACAGCGAGTAGGACAAATGCCAGAACCGAGCCGGTGTACGAGACCAGTAGGACGATCATGTCCAGACGGGACCGTGCCATCGCCTTGATTTCTTCGGTCTGATGGTGTTCATTTTCCGCTGCCCTGCCAGTACCTGAACGAAGGAGCGGCGACGTCTCGCTCTCGCCTCCGTTTGAGGTCGAGTTTTGCGGTCGCTTCTTGCCGTGAGCAGTCTCGGCTCTTTTAGAGACGACATTTCGTGCCCAGGCCAGCACGCGTGGGAAGACGAGGGCGAGCCAGATCGCCCTGGTGCCCTGCATGATCGAGACGAGGTATCCCTCCTGCAGCTGGTTATACCGGAACACGTCGGAGCAGTACAGCAGGATGGCAGGGATCAGGAAGGCTTGGAAAGTCTCTTCGCACAGGATCAAGACGGCAAGGATGGGTAGGCGGAAGTCGGAGCTGTGAGGCGGGCTGGAGCCAGTGCTTGCGGCCGACTTGGCGCGCACGGGAGCGAACACGGCGAGCGGTCGGAGAAAGTTGGTGAAAGCGAGGAGTCTTCTCAGTCGAGACTTCAATGATTTTCGTCCTCGCGTGCCTTGCCTCTCTTCCCTCCGCTGCTCCTGGGAGCCCTGCCGGTCTTCATGCGCATCACCTGCCTCCGAAGCGCCATGCTCTGACGTTGACCCAGTATCGCCCGGTGCACGCGACGAGGGATCGAAACCGTCAATAATACCTATGTGCTGCCGATCCTGCTTGCTCTCCGGAACACCAAAGAGGGCCCAGGCAAAAGCGAGCCCGACGCAGAGTATGGCGGCGTAGAAGGGGGCAAAGAAGGCGGCCGTGTAGGCGGCGAGGAGGCCACCCAGTGTTGAGGAAGGGAAGGCGCCGAGCTGGCCAACGCCTTCGAGGAAGGAAAGTGCCGATGCTCGCGAGCCACTGCTCGGGGGTGTAGGATCCGCGGCATCGCCCTGTGGGTCTTGCTCTTGAGCATCGCCATCAGCTTCGTCCTGATCATCTTCTTGCTCCTCGGGAGGGACTGTGTCGACAATGTAATTCTGCAGGGCAATGCGCAACGGTGCGCCTTGAGCCGTCTCCGCCAGAACTGCTCCGATCATCACAAGGACCAAGCCTGGGATGGCCGTCGCTGCGGTGACTCTCTTCTTCTTCTCGTTGTCAGACCCAGGCACCGGAGGGGCTGCGGCTTGAGAGAGGGCCGTGCCGAACCGGATGGTGGTGTAGCCGAGGATGAGGAGGAGATGCATGAGGAGCATGAGCGGCTTGCGTCCGAATCTGCGGGTCAGGCGGGAGGCGGAGTCGAGGGAGGCAAGAGCGAGGATGGAACCGAGCGTGGTGACCATGGCTGCGTAGGACGAGGTGGTCGAGGCGATCCGAGGATTGAGCGCACATTGTGGGTCTGGGAGGGGGAGCGAGGGAGCAGGAGGCAGGGCAAGAACGCGGATCGGATAGGAGAAAGGCTCGGTGGGAGCTGGAGGGTAGGCGATGCACAGGATGTAGGTGTACACCTTGAACAGCGAGGCCATGGGCAGACCCGCCGCCAGTAAGGTCAGGAAGGCGACAATGCCGACATGGTATGGCCGCGGCTGCTCGTTGCTCTTGCTCTTGCGCTTGTGCTTCGCCCTGTTGCTTGATCTTCTCGCCGGTGCTGTCGACGCAGGACCCTGAGCCATCGCTGCCAAGAAGAAACCAGGTCGATCCTTGCCAGAGAAAGCTCGAGGGAGTCCAGCACGAGGCACTTTTTGGGAGTCCGCGTTTCCTTCGACGTGTGGTCCATGACATCATTGGAGAACCGTTGTGTTGGTCTATATTTTATTGGGGAGATTGACATACATCAAATGGGCGGATAGCTCAGTTGGTAGAGCGCTCGCTTAGCATGTTTCTACTTGCGTGAGGTCCTGGGTTCAATTCCCAGTTCGTCCACTTTTGCTCCCTTTTCTTTTGCGGTGCTTCTTTTGCCTGATTCCCTTTTCTGGCGGCAACCAAACATCACGTGCGCTCGTTCGGAGCCTTTTGCTATCCGTCAGCGATCCCAAAGCTGCTCCCCAAAAAATCATGCGCGAAGGTCTGGGAACAAGTCGACAGCTCAAACGAACCAGACTGACAGTCAGTAGTGCTGAGCAAGGACTGGCAAGATGCATGCTGCTGCCCTCCCAAGAGTCATGCGGGCGCGCGCAGTAGGAGCCTCGGCACTCTCACGAACCCTGCTGGCTCCTACCTCAACCTCGTCCTTCTCATCCCCCGGCGCAGCCTTTAGATTAGCAAATGCCTCATCGGCTCAGATCGACATTACATCCAGGAGACAGTGGTCGATAGCCTCTACCCGGGCCTACGCTACCTCCAACACTACCCCACCACCAAGACCTCCTACGTCTGACAATGAGAACCAAGACAAGTCATCCGGTGCAGAACAAAAGGAAGATGAACAGCCGCTCTTCACCGCTCGGCCCTCGTTCAACTTAGACACCACCTCGGCTCCCAACCTGCTCGGAGCCGGCTCCAAGAAGACCGGCGGCGGAGCAGGACAGGAGGGAGGCGAGGAGGGTGACCCGTCCGCCAAGCGACCCACAGCCGAGCAGACGGGCCGAGGCGTGCTCAGATTCGTGTGGCCCATCCTCATGGGCGCCATCGGCTACGGCGCTTACACTTTCGGCCAACCACTGACCGAAGAAGAGCAGCTCCTCTACAGGGACAATCCACTCGCGGAGAGCTGGCTCGGCCGGCTCCGCCTACGGACGTTTGCAAAGCAGTCGGAGCTCTCCTCGCCCGTGTCTGACATCCTGTTGCCTCCGCAAGACCCGCGCATCGCCCGGCCATACACCCTCGTCGTCGAGCTCGACGACTTGCTGGTCCACTCCGAATGGGATCGCCAACGCGGGTGGAGGATCGCCAAGCGACCCGGGCTCGACTACTTCCTCGGCTACCTCTCCACCTTTTTCGAAATCATCGTCTTTACCTCGTCGCCCCAATTTGGCTCGGAACCAATCTTGCAAAAACTGGACCAGGACTCGCGCTACATCTTCCAGAGACTGTACAAGGAGCACTGCCGCTTCATCGATGGCGAGCTGGTCAAGGATCTGAGCTATCTGAACCGCGATTTGAGCAAGACGATTGTGTTGGATACGGACCGGAGCCGGTTCCGGTTGCAGCCGGAGAACGGATTCGTGGTCAAGGCTTGGAATGGGGACATCACGGACAGAGAGCTCTTTGGCTGGGTGCAACTTCTTGAATGTGAGTAGCTCTTTCGACGTCCACGCTTGAACAAAGTCATGTCCATGCTTCGTTTTGACTCAAACCTCTTCGTTCCGCTTGCTGTGTCCACCTTTTGTCCACCTCACCTAGCCGTATTTATCTGGACCTTCCCCGACGTGCGACAGTTTGTCAAGGCCTATGAGGGTGTAGAGGACGTTCCGGGTGAATTCCGCAAGCGGTTAGAGGCACATCGCCAGGCTGAGCTCGGCCAGATGCAGGCTGCTGCCAAGCAAAGGAGGAGGTTTGGCTTCGGCGCGACCAATATCGTAAGTGGCTCCTGTTTCCTCATCCTTCAATGACCACGATGAAAAGCATTGCTGATGGGCGTCATCGTCTTCTATTTATCGTCCGGTGGTTCTGTAGACCGGCCAGGGCGCACGCTCGTCACCCAACAAGACGTACTACGAGACTCAATCGGAGCTGTACCACAAGATGTACATTGAGGACGAGGCCAACTGGCAAGGCATCAAGGACAGCTGGCGAAAGCAGAACGAGGAGATGGAGACGAAGCGATGGGAAAAGTTTGTTGCTGAGAATGGACAGCCGACCGTCTGGGAGTGAGTTTCTTCAAAGCACATCACCCAAGAAGCAGCATGCATTGCATATGACTGACAAATCCTCACTTGTTTCTGCTTTGCTTAGCATGATCCAAGTACAGATGGGAATGCGTCCTCCGTTTGAATTGCCAGAGATCACCCCTGAGGAGCTGGAGGCGCTCAAGAAGGCTGACGCGGCCAAGGCAGCCGAAGCAGGTGTGACCAGCCCCAAGGCAGCGGCATAAAAGTGGAACCCCCTTCTTTTCTTCCGTTCATGATGGGTTCCCGCGTCTTGCGCCTGTTCCTTCATTTTGTCGCTCGCTGATCGAGAGCCTTCCCCCCTCCCCCCAACCCACCACTTTTCTGTTTTGATCCCCCAAATTGGTCGCTTTTGCGCACTGCTGTCCTTAGACGCGTTGCATCTACAAGGTCTTTGCTGAGCTCCCTCCCAATCGAATCTAAGAAGAGAGGCCAGAATGTAAACACCAGCTCGTATTTCGCTCCCACTGCCCGTTTGTAGGCCCTGTGATGGGTTGTGGTGGACCTTGTGTCGTTTCAATTTGGAGAGGTTACTTTTCCGGCTCGTTGATGTCGACGGCTGGTCAGGACTTTGGGGATCATCGACAAGGACTCGAGCTGCTCGGACAATGCGACGGTCACCTCTTCCCTGTCGCTCCTTGCTTTCGAATACCGTACTGCCTGTGTTTGATCTATCGAAGGAGCACCCACCCGCTCCATTGCTGAGTGGGAATCTGTGCCATTCGTCGGCGACGGAGCTCGCAACTCGGTGGACACGTGCTGGTCCATAGAAGAGCCATCGTGGTCCCTCTCCGAGTCGACGGAGCGAGCTCGCTTTCTAGAGCCCACCACCGTATGTCCATTCGCCGACCCTTGTTCGGTCCTCAGTTCGGCAGGAGGAGGAAGACGACTTTCCAAAGGACAAGGCACGATCAGACTTGCGCCAAGACCATGTCTGTCGAGGAGCCCGCCTATCCCGTGCTCGACGACGTCAAAGTAGAAGGCAGATGGGAAGCCGTGCGTGTTGATCGCGTGCGCTTTGCGTTGTCCGGGGTCGAAGAACAGGGCTGGACATCCATCTTGAATGCAGGGCAGCTGTTTCCGGGGGGG
>LAXH01000012.1:94905-151908 GCA_001006505.1 Tilletia horrida
TTTGACTGCACTGGTACATATGAGATGCTCACACTTGGTAGGTTTCGGCTATGTCTCGTCTGAGTGTATTCGGAGTGGAATTGGATCAGATGGCATTCGAGTAGCCACTGGGAGGGAAAGGTTCTGTCGTTGCCACTGTTGCGACTACATTCGGTGCAAATGTGGGTGTGGTGGATAAGATGGTGCTGTTCAAAGGCTTGCCAATTGGGGAATGACTCGGTGTGAGAAGATGGACAGAGAGAGCATGACCATGCTGCTGAGGAATCCGCTGCTGAGGATGAGCTTTCGACGATCTGACGCTTGTTCTGAGAAGAGCTCATAAGATCAGGAGCGGATCTCTGCCCCTTGTTCTGCCCTTTCTGCACTCCTCTCCGCGGCCAGTGAAGCAATCCTTCCCTTCAGTCTACTGTATGCTGAAATGTGGTCAGTCTGCGTTCATTCATGCGGATTGACAGCGTCCTTGCGATTGTCAAGTTCTTCCTTCTCGTCGGAGCGTTTGGAAGTTGGCCAAGTCCGAGTTGGATCTTGCATACACAACAACCTGCACGACGACTTCCTCATCCTCAACCACGCGAAGCCACAAGATGACTCCACTCCTCTGGTTCATGTCAGTGCAAGCTGCACATCTTTCTGATGCGCCGTTTTCTCTGTAGCTGACTGAAGTCCTTTGATGTCATGTCAATGGCAGTGTGGGATCAGCGCCCATCATTGCGCTCATCTTGGCCTTCCTCCCATTCTTCACCGGCAAGAAACGTTCGGTCGGCGCATATGACCCCAAGACGGGCATCGGCCGCGGCGCTCCTGGCTTCCGTGAGTATGCGCGCATATCAATCTACCTCATTCTGCCTCGCTGAAAGCTCTCCTTTCCTGTCACATCTCTGCTGTCAGAAACGAGCGTGAAGCGGATAGCCGTGCCAGCCGCCTTGGCAGCCCGCATTCGAGCCGGCGAGCAAGTCAGCCCTGAAGAGATCGAGGCTGCCCAGAGGGAGGCGGAAGCAGCAGCAGCCAGAGGCGCCACCATTGGCCATGCCTCCTCCCTCCCATCTGCTAGCAGCGCAACCATCAACGAGAGAAGAAAGGAGCCCGTCAACGAATGGCTGCCAGACAACCTCCAAACCCAACAGCGGAGTCGCGGTGCAGCGGGCGGCAAGAAGAAGAAGCGGTAGAGCGCATGTCTCCCCGCTCCATTACGACCAGAATCGATTGGTCCCTTCCTTCCAAGCTTTGTGTTCTGTTGTGAACGATCATAATCTAAGGATGAGTACAAGGAGGGCGATCTGGAGGGCAATCGTAAATGCGGTCGCTACAGCCACAACATCGCCGGCTGTCTTGAACCTGGTCGGTAGTGGAGTCACAATCGGCTGATGCTGATGTTGGTGCAATCGGGTTTGCGGAGGGTGATGGTCGTCATGTAAGGGAGTCTCCTCTGGCGATTCCATGGTGAGATGATATCGCAGGATCCCGATCCCTAACAAGCCTACCGAGAGGATAACATATGCGATGCCGACGGGATAGAACTCGGTCTGGAAGAGACGGAGGATGACAACTGCGTAGGAAAGCTGGGAGAGCGCCGTTCTGGTATAGGCTCCATCAAAGGTGCGCTGTGCTGCTCTGAGATCGAGGACGTTGTTCTTGGTGTAGATGAGCACCGAGGGTGATTGTGCCGAGGGCCGAGCTGGCGGGTGATCCACTGGCACTGGAGTTGCTGTTGCGGTGGACCCATACCCCTCTGCTGGCGGAGACGAGGAGGGCGGGCGTGGGTGCTGTAAAAGTGAAGTCCGGGTCGAGGCCTGGTTGCTTGCTGGCTCAGATGTGCTGTTGCTCATGTTGGGGATGTGTGTGTCTGTGTGCTTGGTGCTCATCCACGAGCTCGTCCATCGCATCTGCAATGGAGGTGTTGGGAAGTGTTGGTGTTTGGCTTATCGGAGCCTTGTCGAGAGTTGAGCGAGCGAGAGGGTCAATGCTCAATCACCTGCATGTCATGAAGCATGCAGCATGCCCAGATACAAGACCATCAGCATCCCCCTGGCACCGCGCGCCCTGTAAGCAAGATGGAGACCGAGGAAGAACGGCTCGGCATCGGGAGCTCGACGGGAGTAACAAGAAGAGGAGGAGCAGGAGGAGTGCAGTTGCCATGGCAGACCAGCCTCGAACGATCCCAGGCCAGGTTCCGAGTGCACTCCATCAAGCAGGAACTCGCTGATGCTCAACACGAGTGCGAGCTCGCCCGGACACAGTTGAGCCAGAGACGCGCTCAGCTACAGCAGCGCAGAGAACGACTTGCAAAGGCAAGGGCATTGGAAGCTCAGGACCAAGCTCTCGCTTCTCGTCTCACCACTGCCAACACTCAGCTCCAACACAGGCTGACCACCAAGACACAGCTCCAGCTGCACCGGCAACGAGTCCACCTGCTACGAGCACTCGAGGAAATCTATCCCATCGACCTCATTCCCGACGACGGCAGCTCCAACAACTTTCTCTTCTCCATCTCCCAGATCCCCCTGCCGTCCTCAGAGCTCATCCTCAGCCCCTCGGAGAAACACGATCAAGAAACAACAGCGGCCGCGCTCGGCCTCGTCGCCCAGCTCGTCTCTCTTCTCTCCGCATATCTCGACACACCGATCCACTACCCTTTAGCCACTGCAGGCAGCAGAAGCGTCGTCCAAGACCCCATCAGTCTCATGAATGGACCCCGAGCCTTTCCGCTCTACTCCAAATCAGTCGAAGCATACCGGTTCGAGTATGCCATCTTTCTGCTCAACAAGGACATTGAACAGCTCGTCAACGAGCACCATGTGCCCCTGATTGATCTCAGACAGACTTTACCCAATCTCAAGAATCTGATGAACACCATCATCTCGGCCTCTTCGCCCAAAGCGTACACCTCCCAATCTGCACGGAGACACATCAGTGCCAAGCAGATTGCGCTGCTGCAATCTACGTCGTCGTCGTCGTCGGCCAATACCAGCTTTGTCTCCAATCGGCATCCCTCGATCGCAACCACGGCCGGTGGAACCTCCCCAATCACGTCTAGTCCTCCGCAGTCTGTCACGCTCAACAACCATCATCTTAATCATAATCATCACCATCACCACCTCGGAAGGGGACATCCTCCCTTCTCATCCGCATCTTCGTCTTCTTCCACCTCTGAACAACAACAACAGCAGCTCCAGATCCAACAGAGACTCCAATCAAACGCCTCGGTCTCCCTCTCCATCACCTCTGCCGAGAGCTCGACAAACTCGTCCGAGATCACACTGCCGGGCTCGGGCAATAACGGTCTTCCTCAACGTAGACAGCAGCAACAGCTTGGCAGCTCGAATGCGAACAATCGGAGGTCGGTCAGTTCGGCGAGTGCGGCTAGCACGTGGGCCGCGAGCCTGCTCGGCTGGAAGACGTTCTCTCCCGCTTCGACTGCCCCTGCACCGACGGCAAGCTCGACGCCTGCCGCCATCATTGACAAAGCGGGCGATAAGAATGGTCATGCGGCTGTGGGCAATGGGTTGACTGCGGAGCTAGGTCACACTGCAGGCGCAAATGGCGATGCGGTTGAGGGTGACGATGAAGCCCATCAGGCAGAACCGCCTACCGTCAGGAGACTCGGGGCAGGAGGCTCCAAGAAGTAGAGAGGCAGTCAGCGCGCAAGATGGGAGGACACGCGCGTCCTACGGAGCAGAAGACGAGAAGACGGGAGCTGGTTGGGTTCTGAGCATAGACGAGCTTACGAGGCGCATTTTGCATTAATCAATAATGATACCCCTTGATCGCAAATGAATGCACACATCTTGACTTGAGCAGCAATGTCCTTCGCGACGATCTGGGCATGCATGTATAGTTGGATTTATGTGACAAATGAGCGGCCTGAATTACTTCTATGGCGACAGCGATGCAGGGCATGAAGAAAGGGGGAGAAAGAGATGCTTCACGACGCGCTGGATCCCGAAACCGACGCCTCAAGCGCCTCCTGCTTCACCTTGTGTTTCTTTCCCTTCTCCGCCTTTTTTGCAGCTCTGGCAGCCCGCTTCGCTTGCCTGGCCGCCTTTCTCTCCTCCCGGGCCCTCCTGCGTTCCCGCCTGGCCTCTCGCCGCGCAAGGCGCTCAGCCTTGGTCTCGCCGGGATGCTTGCCGTTCTCCTTCTCAGCCGCTGCTTTGCTCGGAGAGGCTGGTTTGACGTCAGTTTCTGCCTCGTCGTTGTCGCTGTCGAGCTCATCGTCGTCATCATCATCATCAGAGTCGTCGTCGTCATTGTCGCGGGTGACGCTCACGTCTGAAGAAGTGGTCGCGACAGAAGAAACCATGGAGACATCTGCCATTGACACATCGCCGTCTTCGTCCCGGTCGTCTACAGGGTCTTGAGCTAGTTGAGTCGTCGCGCTGACCACCTGAGCAGGTCCTGCAGCTGCACTGGCCGAAGCGGGGTTATACGTGAGTTCCGCGCCTTCGTCCTCGTCGTCATCCATGGCTGAGGAGCTCGCGCCAGCCAGAGTTCCAGCCTGCTGGTCCGCCTCGTCCTCCTCATCATCCCAGTGCACCCGTCTCCTACTCTGCGTGACGTCGCCAGTATCCGTAGCATTCTGCGAGCCACTGGCCCCACCCGCCCGGACTGCCGAGCGCCGCGCGCCCGACTCGAGGCCGTCCTTGGAGCTGAAATCGAGGTTGACGTTGGGGAAGAGTGCTTGGAGTGCGCGTGCGTCGACGGCAGCACCGGCCTCGGCGGCCGAAGAGCCGGGCGCCAGACCTTGCATTGCAGACTCGAGGGCCGAAAGAGGCTTGAAGGGGTCTTTCAGGAGAGAGCCACGGAGGAAGAGAAGCTGATTTGCAACAGTCATGCTGTACACACGGGCAGCAACCGCAAGTGCGAGATGAGGTTTTCAGCAAGACTTGTTTCCCCCTGCATCACAAATGCGTGAAGATGGGAGAAGTTACGTACCCATAGCATGTGAAGATGACCTTGCCGTGCGTACCACCCAATGGCGCCTTGTCTCCTATCCTCCTCCAATACCCAGGACTCTGTGCGCCAATCTCGTGCTCGCTGTCCCCGCCGCTGTATTGTTGGTGGGCGCTATTGTTGAAGTGATTATTCGGGACAAACTCGTACTGTTTTGGCGGTAGATGAGCGGCTGGAATGGCTGCGTTGAATATCCCGTTGAGCAAGAGGGACACAACGTCGGTGTTGGAGTACACAATCTTGCCCTCTGTGGTCGGTGAGCAAATGATGAAATGGGATGAGCGTTTCCCATGCTGAGGGATGAGACATGTGAGAGAGACTACGTACCAAGTCGCATCCCGATGGCTGGAGCCCAGATGGTGCATTTGACCTTGACAAGAGCTGTAGCGAAGGCGGAGTCGGCTTTGATGCTGGCTGCCTCGCTGAGAAAGGTGTGGTCCTCATGAGCGATGAGGATGCCGCCGAGCTGGGGTACGTATCTCATAACCATGGTATCGAAGAGCTCCTGTACGGCTGTGAGTGGCCGTTTCCACATGACCGGGGCGATGGGCATGTTGAGGATGGGATATACGACTCGATAGGCTGACTCTGCAGAGGCGGAGATGGATTGAGCTGTTGGTGCTGGTGCTGGTGCTGCAGCAGACGTCGAAGTCGAGCCTCGCTTTTGCTTCTTGGGCGAGGAGGAGGATGCCGAGGAAGATTGATCTAGATTTGCATCTTGTGAGTTCTGATGCTTCTTCTTGTTCTTCTTGTCGTCCTTGCGAGCTCGTTTCGCCAGTCTGTCTGCTTCTGCCTGCGCATCGCCTGATGTGGAGCTACTGTTTGGGAGTGTGCTGTTGTTGATGCTACCGTTGGCCTGCGGTTGGCCATCGTCATGCTTCCTCTTCTTCTTCTTGTCCGCCTTGCTGCTGCTGCTGCTGCTTCTCGCGCTGACGTTGGCTGCGTCCATCGTGCGTTGATTGACTGCTGCTTCACCATCCTCTCAACAGCGACCGCGCGAAGGATCAAAAAAATTGGAAGGGCAACCGCTGCTCGGAGCCTTTCTCATCATTTCCGGTCTCCGGATAAACTTCCGTGTCAGCGGGCCGGACAGGATCGACCATGCTTCACACCAACTGGCCATACGATTCTCATCATCAGAAAGGATCTACAGGAACACACGCTGTCGTCTCTTGTGTCTGTGTAGGGAGCTGATCGCTCAGTAGATATTCTGCTGAATCTTCCGTCTGACTCTGTGATGTTCTGTCCGAGATGAACAGTCGCGCTCCGAACGTCAGAACGTTACTCTCCTTCTTTCTCCTCTTTACTCTTTTCTCTGCCCTCACTCTTCTTAGAATAGCACTCATCATCCCCTCGTTGCGGAAAAGACTACCCCTGGTCGGTGCCTATTACCAGCAGAACAAGAAGAAACGAGGCCACAAAAGGAATGCGAACGAGACCATCAAAGTAGCCGTCTTCCTCGGCTCTGGTAAGTCCTGTCAGATGGTCCTAGAGCTTTTGGTCCTGCTGTAGAAGCTCACGAATTCTGTCATTCCCCACCGATGCGCAGGAGGACACACCGCCGAGATGCTCACACTCGTCTCCAGTCTGGATCCAGATCGGTATCGACAGCGGGTCTACTACGTCTCCGATGGCGACCAGCTCAGTGCAAACAAAGCCCGCCAACTGGAGACCAGGCTTGTATCAGCTCGAACAGACCAAACACAGCAGACCACGTCAGCGACCGAATCTGCCCACTTCCAAGTCAAGGAGCTGCCTAGAGCGAGGCGAGTCCATCAGAGCTTTGCCACCACACCCTTGAGCGCCGCACGATCCTTCCTCGTTTGTCTTGACCATGTCGTCACTCGGCCACTATCCGCGACCTGGCACAGACGTTCCACAAGGAGCACAACTACCAATGCGACCTCCTCATATACCCAAAAGGACGATGTCTTCGCAGATCTCCTTCTATTGAACGGGCCAGGCACCTGTGTTCCCCTCGTCCTGGCAGTCTATGTCCGAAAGGTGAGCTATCTCGTCTCAAATCTCCACCCGCCTTGTACACGTCTGACACTATGGCTTCCCACAATCACAGTTCTTCGGCCTGCATGCTCCGCACATCATGTACGTCGAGTCCTTTGCGCGGGTCCAGTCTCTGAGTCTATCGGCAAAATTGCTCAAGGGACTGGTCGATACCTTTGTGGTCCAATGGCCGGAGGCGAGCAAGGACGCCGAATGCAGAGGGTGGCTGGTATGACCCTGTAATAGACCTACTGCCTCTCAACTGCACTCATACCTAGCCATCTGATGGTAACTGCCAATACATCATATTTATGTATGTGCACGAGTGTTGTCCTTCGTCTTCGGTTGAGTGGAGAGTTGAGCGCTGTGATCATGCAATCTTCTTGTGATCACCAAACCACGACTGTGAATCTTCTTGACCTTCTCAAGCTAGTCGACTTCCATCTGTCAACAGCGAGAAGCACGCCAGACAAATCCTCACATCAGACGCGCAGAAGATGGCAAGCTCATCCTCAACGGCACTCCTGCGCTCATGCGCGCGGAGCTCTGCAATGTCCAGCCTCGGCGCACCATCCTCCAGCTCGTGGGCATGCTCCCGCGTCGCATCTTCCTCAAAACAGCAGCATGACCAACAAATACAGCACAGAAGGTCATTCTCCATCTCCTCTCCTCGCAGCCTAGACTATGTCGAACCCCGGACCGCAACGCCCCAGCGGCCGCTGACCATTGGGCCCACAGGTCTCTCCCGGCTCCAAGAACACTACAACGCTGTCCTGGCTCCCGACTTGCTCTACATGACCTACGACGCAGGACTCGAGACAGCCACCGAAGAAGAACGAGCGGCTGAGGCGCACAAGGCTGCCACCAAGGGTGTCCGAGAGTGGGACACTACCTCTCCTTACACCCAGAACAGACCCAATCGGCCGCCCAGGGGTAACCGCCAGCCACAACCCTTGTCCAAGCCCATCTCCAGCACTGACCCGCTCAGGGACCTCGTCCGGCTCGAAAAGGTCGTCATCACCGCTTTCCACAAGGCTGCGATCGGGAACAAGAATGCCCTCGTCCCCCTCGTCGCTCAATTCCGAGCTATCACGGGTGTGTCCCCTCTTGGCTCGCTCTCGGATCCTGCCATGTTGGTCGGCGGGCGAGGAGGGGGTGGTCCACCCGATCTGACCCGCGGTCACATCGAAGTCGTCAAAGCTCGGGTCGGCGCGGCGTCGTTCAAGCTGCGACCGGGCATGCCCGTCGGCGTCAAGGCGACGCTACCAGGCCCACTCGGACTCGATTTCCTCGATGTGCTCGTCACCTTTGTCCTGCCTCGTCTACGTGGATTCCAAGGTTTCCTCTTGCCCCCCTCGTCCCAACCACCGGCCAGTCCTGCGGCCATGAGTGGAGTCGTCAGTTTGGGAATGGGCCTGGATGCCATGGCGCTGTTCCCCCAGACGGAGGTCAACTGGGACCAATACCCGCTCAGAGGTCTGGGATTCCAGATCGACTGCATCACCAATCAGCGCGGCAAGCATGCAACTGAACGCGCGCGGACATTGCTGTCCGGTCTCGGACTACCCTTTGTGAGAAGAGCTGCTCTGTAACCTTCTCTTCCGAATCACAACGTAAATTTCGCAGACAGCAGACACAAAGTCTCAACAGCAGAGATCGCTGCCCAGCAAGCCAAAAGACTGTGATCGAACGGATGTGGGATTACGGTATTTGAAAGGATTGTGCAGATGAGGTTGGTACAATTTGAGTGAAAGAAAGCAAGAATGGGCATGACTTGATCCGAATGGCGAGATCACAACTTGCGCTCGTCGCCGCCAAGGGCAGAAAGCAGACTGCTGAGCAGTGTCGCAGAAACGAGATCGTTCGTCGTCCGGACGGTCAATCGGCACATCTGCGTCGGAGAAAGTTACGCGTCAGCAAGGCAGACCACGATGCTTGATGATGGATAGCAGATGGGGAAAGCGCAAAACGTCTGCTCACCTTGGCCTCCTTGTTGGGCTCCAATCGAAGCAAGCATCCGACCTTGCCTCCGTTCGACATGTGCAACACGCCCGCCGCAACAACGTTGACCGGGTTCGGATCTACTCCTTGTAAGATCTGCATCCTGGCGCCCTCGACCACTTTCTGGTTACGGGCCATGTCCACTTCTCCACCATGTATCAGCTTGAAGCTGTAGACCTTCTGCGCCTCGCGTGGTGGGCCGCCAATCTGTTTCCAGCGCTCAAAGAAGGCAGCCGGTCCTAGAGAGACCGGTTCGATGAACTTCGACACCACCACGGGTAGTTTGAGAGTCAATGTCTGCAGGGATCCTGCAAGGTAGGAGATCTGCAGCACGGGCGGAAGTGAAAAGTGGTCCTTGCATTCGAGCTGGATCAGCTGTTGAGACTGCTTCATGCCTCCCAGCGTCGTCGACTGGATCTTTGGCACGCTCGTCGCCAAGGCGTCCGGCTCCTGAGACTTGACAGTAACCGTGAAGGAGGTAAAGGTGACCGTGATTTTGTTGCCAAAGTACAGCGCGATGCGACCCAGGTTACCGTGATACTCCGACTTGAGTCCGATCTGAAGTTGGGCATCTTCGTACAGCACGCCCTCGTTCATGAAACACAATCTGCGGAAATGTTTGTCGAATCCTTGGGTGAATTGAGATGCGGGGATCTTGTTGGTCGTAGTTGGAGCAGGGGTAAAGGCGGGTGCCGACGAGGGGGATGGCGAGTCTCCAGTGGCGGCTGAGCCAGTTCCATCGCTTCGCAGAGGTTGTTCCTCGTCATCATCATCAATGAGCGACTGACCAGCAGTGGCAGGGTTCTCCGTTGCCGCCTCTGCTGACGGAGCACTCATGTCCAGTCCTTCCAGACTGGCCATGATCTGTTCTCTCGTCTCCGGCTCCGAGCTTGTCATGCCGCCTGCTGCATTCGCTGTCACACCCGCATTCGGCATTCCCGAGGGAATCACAGTAGCTGCAGGTCCGCCAGTTGGCATCGCACCACCGTTCACCAAACCCTTCTTCGCGCTCGCTTGTCGTACTTGTTCCCGATCTCGATTCACTTCCTTGCCTCCGATCAGCCACGTCCGCTTATCGCCAGTATCACCGTGCTTCTTGTTGAGGCGGTTGAGGAGCAGAGCTGTAAACAGTTCGAGACAGAAATCGTCAGTCCTTAGTCGCTGGACAGACTCTGACTGGACTTCGACGGTTACTTACAAGCCTTCTCTGGGAACGGAGGCATCTCGTCACAAACCGCTTGCAAGAGCTCGTCGTCTGGCATCTCCGCCAATGCCACATACTCGCACGCCCGTTGTTGCAGCTCGGCATCCAACACGTGCCGGTACCGGTTCAGAACATATAAAATCTGTTCCTTGATCTCAGGGAACAGGTTGAGCCACTTGATGTAGGTCGAGAGCAGAATCGCTCGTGTTGGTTGCGAGCACAGATGTGACCGCGAATGTAAGACGTGGAATTGGGCAATCGGCGTGGACCCAGGCTCGTTGGCGACCAAATGTCCATATTCGCCGAGGAGGAAAGCTGGTTTGATGCCAGATGTCAGGATGTGTCGAAGGAAGCTGTTTGACTGCAGGCGAACGTACCTCCTACTTTGATCAGGTTCTCGTGGCACGCGGGTGACTTCAGATGGTCCAGAACTTTCGTGACTGCGTATTCCTGTACATCCTCCGTGTTAATCACAATCTGAATGACTCGGAACCACACTTCCTCGCCCACATGGTCGCCGGCAGAGCTGATCAGTTGTAAGACTACAATGTGAAAAGAAGTCAATACGTAGGATCCAGTTGCCAGAACATCTGAAGCGATGGCTTTGACTCACTTGTGTCGACATACCACGTGTATTCGGTTGCGAACTACCGGCGACAGGAACAAGAAATCGTCAGTCTTGTGCCATCACCCACCATCCAGAAGCTTCCAGATCCTCACCTTTTCTGTCAATATCGCAATCTTTAGAACCATCTCCTCTCGCAGGGTATAGTCGGCGATGTGGAGATATCTCAACAGCTCCGCCACGATGACCTTTGCATTCGTCACATCACACATGCTGTAGAGTAAGTCGAGTGCGCGTCTACGAACACTGATATCCTTGTCCCGCAGCGAGAGGATGATCGTGTCCTGGTGCATCTTCACTGGTTCCAAGCTCTCGGCTGCACCCGCCAGATGCGCCATGGTGTCCAGACCCAGGTATCGCACATTCGTCTCGCGTGATAGGATGAATCGACCCAGCAGAACCGCTGCTTTCGCCACTACGGCCGATTCGGTGTCGAGATGGATCGCAGTATTGATGGCTTCAAATAAAACTGCGTTCTGAGCGTTGTTGTGCTGAACGTTTTTGGGTGTCTCCTGACAGTTCTCCAGAATCTGCCCGATCACTTTCATGATCGTGGTCTTGAGAGTAGGATCGTCTGTGAGAAAGAAGAGAAGGGGATTTGTCAATGCTCGAGTACAGCCTGTTTCCCAGTTGCCATGAGGCGCACCTGTTGGAGGGTAGTATTGCAGCAATCTGAGGCACTTGATCTGGAGCCAAGGGACGGGTACTTTGTAATAGATGTAATCGTTAGGATAGTCTTCGTCCAGAACAACCTATTTGTGATGCAGAGAGGTTCATCAGTCTCGTTCCCCAAGCACATCGTTGGGGGAGACGCGACAGAGCTCACCCTCGCCATCCGGTCGACCGCTTTCTGGTATGACAGAGCGTATGCATCAGGGAAGTCTTGAGACAGTGCCACTACCAAGCTGGTCACAGCCAGTGCAACACCCTGCGAGTTATCTCGGTTCGTCAGTGTCGATTTCACCTAAAGGATCACTCCTTGAGCTGTGAGACACTCACAAGATTCTCATCATCCATCGCTGCCACTATCCGCGGTGCCCACTCCTCGGCAAGGATGGTTTCTGGGTACTTTCGGTACATGCGCAACAGTGTGAGCGCAGCCTTCTTCTTGACAAATGTCCGTGAGGTCCTGATGGCGGCGACACCACGTCGTTTATGAGCACATACTTCCTTCAGTAAAACTGCTGCTGCGAGAAGTGTGACAGTGTCACTCACGGCGAGATGAGGAGCCTGTGTACGTCTCCCGCCAGCGCTTCTGACATGTCTCTTCCACCGAGGTTGGCAATTGCGTGCAAGGCCAGGCAGTTGTTGACCTCGTTCAAATCGTCCAGATCCTTCCGTATCGAGTTCACCACGAGCCGCACCAGATCCGAGTTCTCGTGCATCAAGAGAGTGATGGCCAGGTAGCCCTGTGTTGGATCAGGAGCACACGAGGCAACCGTCAGCATTCCCTAAGCGGGAGAGGAACGAGACACAAAAGCCCGTTATACCATGCTCCGGCCACTCACAATCTGTTTCTCTGAGTATTTGGGGCTGGAGATCAAGTTGACAGCCTCCATGTGACCAATGTCGACTTGGTAGCCCAGGATGTAGGTAAACACAATCTTGGCCAAGTACTTCTTCTTCTGATATCCGTCCAGGTTGCCCTCTGCGCGCATACAGCCATAGTTGTCAGAACAGCGGAGCGCGACAGTAGCAGCAGTAGTCCGACGGACACTGAGAGATTCGTACCTTTGAACTTGGTTCTGATATGAGCCATTTCCTTATTGATTCGCTTCTCCTCCAGTTCGCGCACGCGGCACGCCCGCAGGTCCGCAATGTACTGTGCGTTTGAATGTAGAGCGAGAGAAGCACACGAGGGTGAGATCCCCTGCGCATTGGAAAGACAAGCGCGACACTGCTGCTAACATACCTGCGTGAGACCACGCATTGAAGAGCTTGAGGAGTTCATGCTGGGATTGTTCTCGCACCAAGTCCGGGCTCGATCTGCCGCCAGTGAGATTGAACCTTCCTTCGACGACGGGGGGTCAGCTTACAATACTCGCGGCCTGTTTCTGCCTTGTAGCGACTGATCTGTGGGCTCCCTTTGCAAAGACGTGGTTCTAGACATGCAGCTGTGAATGCTTCCTCAGAGCCGGCGGGGAAGATGCGTTTACGCACTGACGTCTGACCCGCCCCTTTGTTCTTCACGTGACTTGACTATGATCCAACCAACAAACTTGTCGGATTCGCAACACAAAAGGATGCAAGCACTACCATACCCGGGGCGGCCTGCTCGCGAGTGGCTTCTGTTTCCTGAGATTGCCATGCTGCGGCACTCCTTCATCTTTTCTCCTTTTGGTGCTGCCTTGGAGACAGCGTCTGTCAAAAACTAGCCATATGCTGTTGTGAGTTTCAACAACGTCTCAGTGCGAACCGGAGAAATCAGAGCGAGCCAGCTTCGTCAGGGACGCAAGACGGACAGAAAGGTATACAAGAGAATCAGCGTGAAGCAGTACCGGAGACTGTCGAACTGAAGGAGAGGGAGAGCGAGCCGGGCCAGGCTCGGAATGAGCAAGGCTTGATGTTGACTTGAGTCGGATCGAGAGCGGCAACATTCCAAAGCCAAATGATGAGATGGCGTCATGCGGTGCCTCCGTCTTCCCTCGCTCCCATTCACGCAGGCAGATCTGGATTGCGCGCCTTGTTGAAGTAGTGAATGCGAGCTGGCCAGCCTGGCTCCCGATTGTCAACAGGCACACATTACAGATCATCGTTCCGCAACAAGCAGGACGCAGAAAGTTGAGAAAGGTATGTAAAGAGTCATTTGGAAGAAAGACATGGACAGTGATCTTCGGTGTTGCACCGTCTGGTGGGCCAGAGAGGAGAGGGACAGGGAGGGAGAGAGAAGGGAGCAAGAGAGAGGAGAGAGATTGTGTGAGGTGGGTGACGAGATGAGGAAGAAAGTACTCCGGAGGATTTACGGAGACACGAAAAGAGGGAGGAGGGTAGAAGTGAGAGTGGGCGGTGTGGAAAAGACGGGAAAGGACTGGACTTCTTTCTTTGTATTGGCGGTGACCCAAAATTTACTCGGCCTTCTTCTCCTCCTCAGCTGGCGCGGCCTCCTTAGGTGCAGCTTGAGCCTCATCCGACATGTCGCTGGTCCAGAGGGTGAGGTTGTCACGGAGCAACTGCATGATGAGAGTAGAGTCCTTGTAGCTCTCCTCGGACAGGGTGTCGAGCTCAGCAATGGCGTCATCGAAAGCCTGCTTGGCGAGGTGGCAGGCACGGTCGGGCGAGTTGAGAATCTGTGCGGTAAATGCATAGACAAGATAGGGTCAGAGTTTTGCTTGAACGCGCTTTCGTAGGGATCACATGCCAGACTCACCTCGTAGTAGAATACTGAGAAGTTGAGAGCAAGACCGAGACGGATAGGGTGAGTGGGGGGCAGCTCGGTGACAGCGACGTCAGATGCAGCCTTGTATGCCTCGAGAGACTTGTCCGCAGAGTCCTTTCGCTTGTCGCCAGTGGCGAACTCAGCCAGGTATCGGTGGTAGTCTCCCTTCCTGAGAATTGAGAAAAAGGGAAAGATGAGCGTCTGCAATCTCGAGAAAAATGAGTGAACACCTTGCACAGGTCTGAATACTCACATCTTGTGGTAGAACACCTTGGACTCGCCAGAGGCAGCAGAGGGGATGAGGTGCTTGTCGAGAACGTCGAGAATGTCCTCGCAAATTTGTGCGAGCTCGGTCTCGATCTTCTCCCGGTACTTGCGGATCATGGCAACCTGGGTCTCGTTGCCCTTGGACTCCTCCTTCTGCTCGATCGAGGAGACAATGCGCCACGAAGCACGGCGAGCACCAATGACGTTCTTGTATGCGACGGAAAGCAGGTTTCGCTCCTCAACGGTGAGCTCTTGGTCGGAAGAGGCAACTCGCTTCATGTTCTCGACCATCTCTGGGTGCATCCAGATAAGATTTGCGAACGAGCAGGAATCATTGTCGATCATTGTTCCCAAAGGCAGACGTGGTCAAACAGAGACATATGGAAGTGCAGATAGAAGCAACGTCAGCATCTGGACGCCAGTAATGGCCACCTGCTTTACCCGTGCTGCAGACGAGCTGTACTCACCCTCGTATCGCTCGGCTTGCTCAGCGAGCTTGGCCAGGTAAACGGAGTCCTCACGGCTCTCAGTCATTGTGTCTTAAGTGTGAATGGGGTGAAAGAATAGGAGCCTACGGTTCCCGAGACCGATGTGCAAGATCGTGTGCGGGTGTCGTGATGGATTGCATTAGGAAAAGGCGGTGCCAGGGGATGATGGTCGTTGTCACACGACCGGGGATCAAATTGCATTCCGAGATGGTGCAAGTGGGTGTTCGAGCGCGGATTGGATCGCAGGAGACGTGAATGATGGCGTGGTAGGCGGGGAATGGTTCGAGAGGTGGCCAGATGATATCGTGAGATAATCCGAGATGCAAGGACAGCGAGCAGATAAGGTGAGAAAAAGAGAATGACGACACGTCAGCTCAACAGAATTCAACCAGGATATACGCGTGTCAATGCGCTGTTGAGGTGGCGCCCGTTCAGACTCGAGGCAGGAGAGGCGAAAGAACGCGCTATGGTGAGGGCGAGAACGCGTGTCGGGTACGGTGGCATGTGCGCACCTGGGCCCCTCTGCTATTCTTTTCACTTCCGCCCGGACCATCTCCCCACCCGATCCCCAATGCATCCACCTCGTGTCCAGCGCCATGTTGATACTCACGGGAAGGCTGGTGTGCTTGTGAGTAAGCGCTGTGTTGAGGAAAAGAGACGGTTGGTATCGAAGACCTTGTGCTGTTTGGTGAATGGGTGCTGATGGTGGTGGTATCAAAAGAAGGGGGGGCGCTCGGGCGAAGAACCACTTTCGGGTGGTTGGGTCTTTGGCGGGTGGTGTGTGCGTGAGTGAGTGGCCAGCGACCGTGACTGGCCCAACGAAAAGATATGTTCAAAATATCCGTGGGTTAGGGCAAGAATTTTTTCGCACACGTGACCTTTCCTTACTTGTGGCCGGGTCAACTGTGAACTGGTGTCTCTTATGACTTATCATGTGGTGGAAGAGTAGTGAATGCTGGCGGGAGGGTTGATGGGGCTCAGCAGTAGGGTCAACAACAGTGCCAATAGGATCAAAGCGAGCGATTGCTACAGGTACATTATAGGAGTACAATTAAACGGAAGTGCCATGCTTGGAAGATTGGACAGAAACTGTCATGTCTGAGCGACTAGATGGCAGCCGCAACTGCATCCTCGTCGTCGTCGCTGGTCGAGCCAAGCAGGCCAGCGCCAACGCCTCGGCCCGCCTTGCCGCCATAGCCGCCGTAGGAGCCCGGCCGCGGGCTCTCCGCGCCTGTCAGGTCGAGGTTGCCCTCATACTCGGGCGCGAGCATCCGTTCTTGTGTGCCCAGGCCGAGAGGCTCCACGACTGTCTGGGGCGCCAGATCGAAGAGCATCGCCATGTCTGACAACTTGACCGTGTGGTTGTCGTCAAAGTTGTCGCGGGCCACGGATGGAGTATTTTCGCTCTGGTAAGTGGAAGTCATTGGTCGGAGAGCAGCCGACGAGCTGGTTCTTCGCAGAAGTGGTGGAGCCTTCGATGTCGCCGACGCACTCGTTGGTTGAGGCCAGTTTTCAATGACGCTGAAGACCGAATTGGCCTTCTCATCTAGGCCAAGCTCGGCATCCAGCTCGGCGTCGGCTTCGTCCTGGGCCATCTTGGCTGCCGTTGCTGCTGCTTGGGCTGCAGCCGCGGCGGAGATGTCGGCTCCTTCCGACATGGCGGATCTTGTCCCTCTCGCCCGTAGCTTGCCGACCACACTAGCGATAACGTTCTGGATGTGGCCCTGTCGATCGATACAATGAAGAACAGCGAGAAGATCAGCCTCTCAAACCGATGAGACCTTGAAGCATGCTCGGTATGCTTACCTGCAATGCGAGCAAAACCATAGCAGCGGCCTGCGGGTGGACACCTCCGGGTAGACCGGCCTCGACCGCATGTAGGGTCATACGATCCCTGAGTGCTCCTATATCTGGAAGCTCTTTGCTGTCAATGCATAATGAAGCAGACAGAGCGCGGGCGATTGCTGATTGAGTTGCTGTGTAGAGGGGAAGCAGCGTGAGAAATAATGTCAGACTTTCTGACGTAGAGAGACAATCACACCGATACGGACACTTACATGCGCTGAGTTTGTCCTTGACCTCCTCGAGCGCTGTCCCTTCTTGCTTTGTCTGTTCTCTCCAGTCCTTGGCGCCGATGCTCGTAAGCATCTCGCGGACTCGGCGCTTCTCCTCGATGGCCTTGCGCTTTTCTTGCTCTTTCCGCTTGCGCTCAAGCATTTCTGCATTTGCGCCCGCCCAGCCGACTCCAGCAGCAGCAAGCAGAGCAGCATTCTCGCCGCCTGCCGCTGGGTCCGCTGAGCCTGCATTGGCTGCTGCTCCGGCAGCGGAAGCGGCGCTGAGGGTCGGACCCAAGGCTGAGCCGAGGGCAGCGGAGCCGGCAGCTGCGGTGGCAGTCGGGCCACGAGCGAGCTTGCCAACCTGCTTGAGACGTTGCCGCTCCCGTTTCGGCAGACCTGCGAGGACGATCCTTTGTCTTTTCTGGATGGGTATGTCGGCGACTGCGGTCAGGTCTGGATCGCCCGGCTTCCGGCGCTTGCTGGATGAAGTCGTTCCCAGAGGGTCATCGTCAGTCGAGGGACCGGGCACTCCAGGAGAAGCGTTGTGGAGGATGCCCATGATGAGCGCATTATGCAGATGGACTGGACGGCCGTACAACATGAAGATGTTCAGCGTGGACTTTGACAGGCTAGAGGATGTCTGAGGCCAAACTTACTGAGGTCATTTCCGAGATAGCCTCGGGCCAGCTGCTCGAACTCGGCTCGATCGAGAGCAGCAGTGCAGAAGCTTCGGAGCGCATGCCAGTAGTGGAGCTGATTCTCGCCCAGGGCGGCGCCGAGCTGGGCCTTGATGGCAAGAGTGTCGATCCGTTGGCGTGGATAGCTGCTGCTTGAGGACGAGGACGGCCCGTGAGCTCGATGGTAAGTCAGGACCATGGCTAGAAGCGGGTCGGGAAGCCCAGATGTCGAGGAACCGAGGTAAGCTAGATGCCGACAGGAGCTGACCTGCTGAAGGCAGAGAGGAGTGGATGGGGATGCAGTAGGGGATGGGGATGTATAGGAGTAGCTGGCTACCGTCCACAGGAGCTTCAGGTATTACAGAGGAGACAAGATATGGATGCTAGCGGGCGGATGGATGGGGAAGGGCGACAGGATGGGTAGCAGATGTGATCCTTTGGTTATATAGGAGACCTGAAGACTGGTGGGCGGGAAACGGAGCACGTTTGCTGAAAGGTTTACGCAAGGCAACAGCCCATGAAAATGACCGCAATTTCGCTACTTGCCGGATTTTCTGGTGAAGCGTCTGGGGCTGGCAGACACACAGACTCCCAGACACACTTGTATGTAGCCACGCCGCAGTGCAGCGCAGAGGCTCCCTTGCTTCCCTTTCCCCTTTCCGGAACGCCTCGCTTCGTTGCGTTGCTCTCTCACTTTTGGATTCGTTGCTACCGCTTTGGCAAATTTCATCCGGATGCAAAGTTCGCTGACACCGAGTGAAGGGCCCCTCCGACGAGGCAGCGAGGATAGGGCACAGGACACAGCAACGACAGCTGCCGACATGCTCTGTACAGTGTGCGCATCCATCCGCACCAGCCTGTCGCAGCTGCCCAGCTCGTGGATGCGCTTGCTCGCCGGTCCAAGACAGGGGTGGAGCCATCCACTCGTTTTCAACGAGCCGTGCATCCACTGCCGGAGGAGCAGCAAAGGAGCATCTACAAGCTCTGCAGCATGGGTTCTCTTTGCTGCTGTACATCTCTGCCAGCGTTACGACTGTGTGAACAGCAAGGGTGGATGGGGTGGGAGATCCCCTGTCAGAATGCCATCTAAGCCAGTCTGAACTCAGAATTCTGGCTCTGTCATTTGGCAATTGCGGGAACTGATCACGGCTGCAGACATGGCAGCAGCTCAGCATCGAGCGCATCGCACGCGCATCCTCAAGCACGATGTTGTCCCGGACGGATGCCAATGGCGGGATGGGTGGCTCCATACCCGTCCAGATGGCAACATCCATGCTGCTGCTGCTGCTCGGCATGGAGCGGGGCGAGCAGCCGACATTCGTTGCTCAGAAATCGAATCTGGAGAGCGAGCTTAAAAAAAGTGTTGGTCTCGTGAATGTGGCGTCTCCAACCTTTTGGCCCTGGGCGATCAAAGATCATGTGTGGAGGGGCATTCGTCCAGTCAAGTGGCCCCTCGGCCTCTAATGATCATTTGATCACGGTCGATCCTCAAACCACGTGATGCAACCAAATGGACGCGACGGACAGACAGAAGGAACGCGCCTGGCGCAAAAAGCGCGCATGTCAAAAGGCAACAAGCCAAACAACGGGAGATCTCCAATTGTGCGCACCTTCTTCGAATCCACAACCATCCGGCGGGCACCCCTTGGCCACACTGCCGTCGTTTCGCGGCTTCAACGCGCACCTCTGCGCAGTCAAGGTACAGCAAGACATTTGATCTCACACAGGTCCGGGACGGACGCTGGCATCAATCCCGTGCTGCTCTTTGATCACTATACACAATGAGTAAAAACACAGTCTCGCCAACACAACGGCATCATCTCCGCCGCCTGGCCGACATGTCAGGTACCACTCGTGATCTTCCGGACGCAAAGCCCTCAGCAGTAATCACCCGGTCGAGAAGGCGCGCCATCGAGTCCTCTTCTGAGGATGGTCATTCAAGCGAAGATGCCACGGGACCCATGACACCAATCAGTGCACATGCGCGTAGGATCAATCGATCAGGAACGCCTGTTTCCGAGGCTTCTGCCCCATCCAACTCTCCAGACCCGCTCGACCTGCTTTGGGAGAGCCCAAGCAAGCGGCCCACTGCTGCTTCCATCGACAGATCTTCGCCCACGAAAGCATCCAACCCGTTCAGCACCACATCACTGTCCTCTGCACTCAGAAGAGTAGAAGCCACGCGGAGCAAGTCCCCGACCAGGCCCGCTGATGCCATTGCTGCCAAGCTAGCCGCAGCCCGTCAGGGAGGACCTCTAACTTCCGCTTTCGACAGTCAAAAGTCGGAGCCCTCTAGGAGTGGGCGTAGAACACAGGAGTACGATCCAGCCATGGCAAATCCATTCATGTCCTCACCTACCAAGGAGCCATCTCGGCGGTCTGATACTACCTCAGCCACGAAGCAGGCACCTCGGTTATCGCGTTCTCCTTCAAAGAGCCGGACGACGGCAGATCGACGGGATGCAGAAGACAGCGAGCAAACTTCGCACCGGCCCAGGTCTCCCACAAAAACAGAACGAACCCGCGCTGTGGAAGATCCACCGACTCGTGAGAAGTCGTCATCGTCCCGCTTGTCCCGATCGCCATCAAAAGGTCGCTTGAGAACAGAGGCGGCGGCCAACAACAGCGATTCGAGAGCGCATTCCTTATCCTCGCACCGTCGTTCACCGAGTACAGGAACCTTACCTGCGGCAGAAAGCACGACAATATCTACGAAGGCTCCCACCAGACGCAAGTCGCTCCGGTCGAAGCCAATCACAGACGAAAACGACAACCCATTCGCACCGGCATTCCAGTCCAACAGCGACTCAGATCACAAGACGGATAGCGACAGTCGATCCGAGCGCACTCAACGACTCGTTCGAAGACGCTCACTGCGCGGTATGGAAGTGGACGACGCTGAAAACTTGATGCCAAAAGAGTCTACCCCACCGCCGGCTAGCAGCCCCGTCTCTGTTCGAGTAGGCGCAGCACTGGCTCGTCGGACCACCCGAGATCCTGCGCGACCACCCAATGCGAAACTTGAAGAGGCGCCAGCGCCGAAGATGATCGTGGAAGTGGTGATCCCTCGCGCTGATGACCCCGAAGAGATCGCGAGAAAAGAAAGGGAACGACAAGAACGCCTTGCCCGTCGTCGCTCTCTATACTCATACCTGCCTCCCAAGCGGATCGAAGCCGACGCAGACGCACAAGAAGTCGATGCATTGCTGCAGCCTGGCCAAGAAAAGACCAGAGCTCCGATCTTTGACATGCCGCCAACAGAGTCGTCGACGTTGGCAAGAGCAACGAATCCCTTTGTTCGTACTCGACCCACAACCGCAGGGATCCAGACTGAAACGACTGTGAATGATGTAAAGGAGTCATTCAAGCGCTTGTCGCTCGAAGGTGCACCCTCGCTGGACGATTTTGACAAGCGCAGTGGACTCTCGCCGATTCGCCGTACATCGTCCTCGAGACCTCCGGTGTCCACTCCGGGCCTCCACTCACGCATCAAAGAACGTCCACAGTCGTCCTCACTTGCTGCGGCGGTAGCCACACTTGCACGAGGCAGCCGGCTACCCTTGCGTGGCTGCACCATTCTGGTCGACGTACGCGACATGGACGGCGAGGACGTCTCGGCGCCGTGGATCGAGAAGCTCAAGGGCGCTGGAGCGCGGGTATACTCGAGATGGCCGGGTGAGAGGACGATGCTGACCCATGTTGTCTGGAAGTCGGGCCGGCCGAGCACGTTGAACATGATGAGAGCGTTGGAAAAGGAAGTCGAGAGGAGACTGGAGGACGGACTCTCGGCTCCCGGAAGCGCGTCGGACGTGCTGGTGCCCGGAGTAATGCCCTCGGGCGTGGCGCGACGAAGATCGCTGAAGAGCTTGGGCATCGAGTCATCGCGCACGAAGGCGCTAGTCCAGGAAGACCAAGAGTCAGAGGTGCTGAGCATGCCTTTAATCGTGGGAGTAGGATGGGCACAGGCATGTGTCGCGGAGAATCGCCATGTGGACGAGGAGGCGTACCTCGTCGAGATCGGCAAGGAGGCCATCTTCAAGCGCGTGAGTACAACAAAGACACTGCAGCCCCTTCTTCAGAGCTCAAGCTGACTGATTCCGTTCAAAACCCTGACCAGCGTCGTCGATCCTCCATGGCACCCAAGTCGGCCCCCCCATCGCCTCCCGGCTCAGAAACACCACGACCCACACCCTCTCGAGGTCGCAAATCTCGTGAGTAGGACAGGCAGGGCAGAAGTGCTCTGTTCCCCTCTGTCGGGGGGGAAGATCAGTGTCCGGCAACCTATCTTTATGTGAGCTTTGGGAAACGACCCTTGCCCCCCCTTCAAACTCAGAAAGCTGGACGTCAGGAAGGGCAAACTCGGTCATCCTTGGGGCTCGATGGGGAGCAGGTCGTCCGAGTGGACACTCTCCATTGTTGCGCGCAAATACTGCTTCTTGTCCATGTCAGAGTAGGAAACGGTACTGACTCTGTCCCCTTCTTCTTTCGTTGGTCCTCACGAAAGTTGCATCGTCAGGACTTCGTTCGGAAATTGAGAAGGCACGGAAGGAAGCGCAACAGTATGCCCCCGTCGTCTCCAGTCCGCTGAGAAAACGCTGCTTCATCGACACGGAGGCATTCTTCTCTACTCCCGTCGCAGCTGGTTGAGCCGACCCGGTCTGTCGTCGCACCGTCGACCTCAGAGCCGGTAAAGTCGCAGCAGTAAAAACGCAGCAGGGCACACATCAACACAATTTCGATTTCCCATTTCTTTCCTTTCTCATCTTCCTGGATCCGGCCTTCACGCAGCACTTCAATCACGGCGGGCTTCCATAATTGCACCTCTGTGCCTGGTCTACCAGGCTGGACCAGAGTTACCTCTTCCTTTGTCATCTTGTCTGCGTGCCTGCCATGCACTGGAAGCATTCCAGCGATTTTATACCTCTATGCTCCAATTCAATTTTCTCTGGCAAAATCAATGCTCACGTGCACAATTTTGGCGTCACAACGCGAAGCGCGTCGCCTTTCCCCACGCGTTGTTGTGTGTGCGCACAAAGAACTTCGAGATCGATCTTCCATTACTTCTTCTGACCAGCACCATAACCACCAACACCAACAACGTGCCTCGGCTCACCAGCTTCCTTCTGCTGCGTTTCTAGGGAAAGGTTGGGGCTTCCTTTCACCAAGATGACGCGGTTCAACGGGGACATGGGCGTGATGCCCGATTCGGAGGAGAAGAAGAAACGAGTTCCAACGGTCGGAGCCTCCACAGCTTCGAATGGAAATCCTGGTGCTGCCAAACCTCAGATCGTCTTGCCCACCAAGGTCGCGACGCCTCGAGGCATTGCTGATGTGCTGCAGGTGCTGTCAAGTCTCTCCCTGCGCCTCTTCGTCTTTGTATTCCTTCGATGGGTGCGTGATCGATCGTCCTGTCGTAACTCGTCAAGTCGCGCGTGCGCGTCAGCTGACTGTTTTTTTTTTTCGTTCTTCTCTCACCTCTGCCCACGGGCATCATAGATACCTGCAAGAGGAGCGCATCCCACGATCCCAGCTATCTATGCGGTGTATGTCCTCTCGTGGCTGCTACACGACATCCGCTTCCGCGCAAGATTACGTTCCGTCGCGAAAGCCGTCCAGGCGGCACCCGGGGCAGACGATCTTCAAACTCTGGCAGAAGCGGTAGACGTCAAGCACGAGGAGACCGAGGGCACAAATGGAAATGGCGCTGGCACCAATGGTACAAGCCAGACTCTCCTGGCGCCCGTGTCTTCAGAAGAGGCAGTTGAGCACATAGCCCAGACACCCACGCCGACCGATCTGGCGTACCAGTCTGCGCCATGGCCCTCCTTTTTTGGCGCCATCTTCAGCCTGATCACCGGCATCTCGACGCGATCGAGAAGATGGAACTTTTGGAGCCTGGTAGGCCACACCGTCCTGTTTGCGCTCTTTGTCGACAGCTTCCTCTCGCCCTTCTTGTTCCCCTCCTTCTACGAATACAATCTGCGGTTCGCGCGCGTAGGTGCGCTAGGCCCGACGGAAGCGAAGATTCATGTGCGATACCCGCACCCCTTGCCAATCATGGATGGGCTGCAGGAGGACATCGTCGACGAGGCTGGCATGGCCGCGCTGAGGGACAGCTCGATCCTGAACCCGGAGCCTCTGCGGATCGTTTGGCGAGAGGTCTCAGACGAGCTGGAGTACTCCAAAGATAACGAAGCCGGTCTGGGCTACGAGCTGCCTCACGAAGTCAAGCGATGGGAGAGGGGTCCACTCCTCCGACTGACCGACTCGAGCGACTGGACAGCCGTCGGCCACATTCAGAACCTGTGGCCCGCTACCCGGTACGAGTGGAGGCTCATGTTTGCGCACAACTCGACCTTTGCGCCTTATCCCGACTCGTCGCGATTCTTCACGACCTTCCCTGACCCAGGCCTGGCCTCGAGTTCCCTGGTGGGGCCCCCGAAGGAAGCCGTAGAGGAGCGCAACCCGCTAAACGACCCCAACCATTTCACGTTTGCGACTTCGAGCTGCATCAAGCCCGACTTCCCTTACCACCCGGCTCAATTTATTGGCTGGAACTGGCTGCTTCGCCTCGCTGGCATCGGGATTCAACCGGGCGGAATCACGGAGCGCAACCGGGTTCCCGGCTTCGATCTAATGGCGGACCGATTGCTGAACAAACATGGGGACGCGGCGATCCGGTTCTTCCTGCAGCTAGGCGACTTTATCTATGCAGACGTGCCTCGGGTGCGCAAGCCCACGCGGTCGGCGTTCCGACAGCTGTACCGGAACCTGTACGCGTCGGCCTCGTTCCGCCGCGTGTACGAGCACATTCCGATCATTGGGATTTGGGATGATCATGAGCTGAAGAACAACTGGGCGGGACAGGTGGAGTTGATCAGGAACAAGGATGGGTACGATTCGTCTGTGACGGCGTGGGACGAATATGTCGGATCGGCGAACCCTGCGCCGTTGGCAGCTGCAGAGAAGTATTACACCTGTGAGTAAAGGAAGCATCAGCCGAGAGTCTGATTGCGAAAGCGCGTGTGCTGATCTGGTGGATCTCTGCAATTCCTTCAGTCCGTTACGGTGACAGCGCATTCTTCGTCATGGACACTCGCAAGCTCAGATCGCCTGCCTCGGCCCCAGATGACGAAACCAAGTCGATGCTGGGCGAGGAGCAAAAGGATGCCTTGATGAGATGGCTGGGTGCAGTCAACCACACTGCTACCTTCAAGTTCGTGGTCAGCTCTGTGCCTTTCAACAGTGAGTTCAGGATGGTTCGCTTGTCGCGATTGGCATATGTTGAGCTGACGGTGCATGTATCGCAAACAGCATTGTGGGGCGGACCGTTGGACTGGGATGGCCAGTACGATACCTGGTCGGCGTACTTCACTGAGCGTCAGCAGCTGCTCGACGTGCTGCAGTACGTTCCCAATGTGATCGTGCTCAGTGGGGACCGCCACGAGTTTGCGTCCGTCGGCCTCAGACAGACGGTCACAGAATTCTCCACCTCGCCGCTGAGCATGTTTTGTGAGTGATATGTGATCATCCACACCTAAAAGAGATATCTGACCTGACGCACGGCGGATGATTCCCCACTCTTTGCAGACCTGCCGGTGAGAACGCTTTCGGAGGAGAACGCGAAAGGCCCCAAGGGCGAGGAAAAGTTGTACAAGTACCTGCCCGACGGCAATCACAAGTGGACGGAGTTTGAGGTGGAGTGAGTTTCTGCCCCCCCCCCCCCTCTTTTCTCCCAGCCTTCTTATGAAGAGCAAGCATTGCTGAGATTGTCGATGATGCTGAATTTTGTTCTCGACCTCTGATTGCACAATTGAACAGTACTCGAGATGCGTCCAAGCCCGTGGTTCACGCGACTGTCGTCGTGGAGGGTGAGGAGGCGTGGAAGGTGACAGTGGTTGGCATCCCGGTTCGACCCATCCAGGCGCAGCTGGGCAACCGTCTGTGCTCAGGCAAAGGCGGTGCCAGCCGGATCGCGTGCATGCTGGCCAAGCTCTTTGGATTGGCCGGCGCGAATACTCCTGTGGCACCAGAGAGCGAGGGCGAACCTTGACCACCTCCAAAAAAAAAACAAAAAACAAGAAAGGGGTTGGGTCAACCGAGTGCGTTCTTCTTCCTTCATAGGGGGGCCCATCCAATGGAAATGCAAAACCACAGCAATGCCCCTGCAGATTTTGGACTGACTGACTGAGCGTGACGAGCCTGGCTCTGCACAGCCGTGAGCATGGACGCCGGTGACCTGAAGACGGGAGAGATTGCTCTGATTTCGGTGACTTTGGCCCCTCAGGTCATAGACATCGAAACCGGGCTCTGGACTTTGGAGGTCATTAGCGATCACAGGCAGAGTTCTTCGCTGTTCCCGGGCCTCAGGAGAATCTGGTTGCTGGAGAGCTTGATGTTGAAAGTACATAGGGCAACAGAAACACGCTTTCTGCTCTGACACAGGAACGCTTCTCTCCGCAGGTTGCGCGAACGAGCAAAGCGAGCAGGGAAGAAACTCCAAGCCCCCCCCTTCCGGTCTTCAGATTTGCCTAGGGTGCACGTCTTCAAATTCGTGCACGAGGAGTGCCGTGCCTCGAGCCGGCTGATATGTAGCGGCTGCCAAGGAGCATAAGCGAATGGGGTACATAGTCGGGTACCTTCCGTGCCTTTCCTCTTGTCGACGTGGAGAGCAAAGCTCAGACGACCAAGACGAACTCTGAGGCTGTGAGCCACGGGAGCGAAGCTTGAGTTATTCACTGCCGAGGCAGGGACGACCATGTCCATAAGAATAACTGTCCGCTTTTGGCAAGGGGGGGCTTTATTCATGCATGAACTGCACGCGCAGGCTTTGTTCCTTGCAGCTTGTTGAATGAACAAGAAGCGCCGGATCTCGGATGGGTTGGGCAAGACTGCCCAAAGGTGATGAGGAGAATAAAGCATCGATCATGCACGACGCTCAGGCAGGAGTCAGGACCCAGCCCAGGCCACTTCAGGCGGAGCTCATCCAGCTCAGCCACTGCCTGCTACTGTGTGCATTTTCGTGCGAATCGCAAGATAGCGCGCGCAGCTGAATCGATCACGACTTCATTCAACATTGCCCACAAACATGGCCTCCACCCTGGAGAGACTGGGGGCTAGGCCCTCTTGCCCATTCATTCCCCATTCCAAAAGAGAATTTGGTGGCGACAGAAGTGCCATGCTCCAGAAGATGGTGCTGAGTTCTGACCCACTTCGCAGTTCATCAACCTCGCGAGACACGGGGCTGTTGCAAAGACCACGCTGAGCCAGAGACCTGTCTGTTGACACTGAGTGGTGCCGGCTGCCAGCCAGCCTGCTCTAGCGTGCGTCAGTTTCATGCCCGAACGTCCTTGGTGCCTCAACAATAATAAACACGAGCCTTGCATGGCTCGCCGGCTGAACAAGGAACGAGGGCAGAAGGATGCAGGTTGGGGCGATCGTTCTGCCCCCCTTGCTCAGCAGCGGCAACATGGCGCAAGGCACCACACCTCTCCCTTCGGCTGTCTAGCATCGCGGTCGGTCCTGAGATTAGGCTCGAAATTCAAAATCGACTGCAGTGCCCGTCACGACTGGGACCTGTCCCCCTGCCCGGCAGACAGATCTGTGGGAGCTCAGGCAAGATCTGATTCGATCGAAAAAGGCAGGCAGGCAGGCCAGGCAGCTTGACGGCTGAGGCGTCTTTCATGCCACGGATGCCATCATGCAGGGCTAGCAAAGCCATTCATGGCGGCAACAAAGATTGAGCACTTTCGTCTTTCAGGCTTCCAGCCTGCAAGTCCTACCTCGCCAAGTGGCAGAACAACACACACACTTTGAAAGAACGCTTATCACGACAAATGACATCCGGGCCCAATGGACTGTTGGTAGGCCCGGCAGCTGAACCTTTGAAGAGAAACATTGCCTTGGCTTCGCTTCGACTACTGCATCTGCATCTTGATGTATGTACACAGACGTTCGGACCTTCTTGCTCTCGATCAATGCCATTTCGACAGCGATCGCGACCCAATGTTTGTGTGATGGATGATGCATCTGACTTGACCTGGCTCAGCGCAAAAGAAGCAGCACAGCCAAACGCCCTCCAACCGGGGGAGATGATTGATGAAGAACACAACGCATCCCAAGCAAGGAATCAGCAAGATTCTGACTTCTGATGAACCACTTTGAGCGATCCCACTTTGGAGAATTTCGCGCGGCCGAACAAAGAAAGGCAACGCCACATCAACCTGGTGCTGGCTGCCAAGCGTCCCTGTCTCAGCTTTCGCCCTCACCGTTCACGGCAAGGGCAGAGAGATGTGTTGCTGCAGGTTGCATTGAAAAATTCATGCGGGGCGATGCAGCAATTTCTTGTCCACTGATATGGGTTTGCTCATCATGTTCGGCTTCGCGTCTGCGCTCTGCAGCGGCTGCAGGTGACGTGGCCAATTTACCACAAGATGATGCCCGCAAATATCTTGCGGGTGCGGATGGATGCTTCCTGCCGAGAGCGCGGAAGAGAGAGGGAGAGAGAGAGAGAGCGACGCCAACCGGCTCTTGATTCGCGCAATGTTTGGCAAAGACCGCCTCAGCGGCGCCCGGGATCAGGGCAGATCTGGGCAGCGCGGCGCATGGCAATGGCACACAACCTGCCTGCATTCTGCAACCAGCCGCCCAGTCCCATAATCACGCTTGGTCATCATCGCAAACTGGCAGCGTCTCTTTCGCTCGCTGCGTGCCTCGTACGTTCTCAGAATCTCAATCAACTCAAACGGTTCAATGATGCCTTCGGGCTGGAGCCCGCATTAGCCTGTTGAGTTGGAAATCTACCTTTTTCTCTTGATCCCCTCTTCTTCTCAGCGTCCGGTCCCGTCCTGATGAGAAAACGGGGTTTCCGCATCATTTCCGCTTGCGCCGGCTAGAGGCGCGCACTTGCGCGCTTCTTAGCCAGCGGGAAAAAGAGAAGGAGAACAAAGGACCCGCCCACCCGCCAGCACAGATGCTCATGTTCCATATTGGGGTTTCTGTGTGCGATGCAAATGTAGCAGCCAGCATACATAGCACAAATGTTGCATGCTCATCGCCGAAACTGAGACGAGACTCGCTGTTTGCGGTGCATATGTTGCCTCGGTCGCGTAGCTTGACTACAGTTGTGAAGTACAGTACACAAGCCAAGTCAAGAGCCGCACTGCACACGGCACACTCATTCATTCATTCATCATCGACCGGGATGAGTGAGTCTGTGAGAGCAACATCAGACAGAGGAGACAAGCCACCCATCCACAAAGGGGCCATGATGACATGTTCCCGTGGTTGTTCCGCAAGGGGAAACAGATTTGGGCACAGCACACACAGATCTGCGCTCTCGATCACTTGACAAATGCTGCTTGACCACTGACACGTCTGGCTGCCTGTAGTGAGTGGTGTGTGCAGGGGAAATCCAAGCGGGTTCAAGAACGCCAGCTAGTTCGGCCATCTTGGCCAGGGCATGGCGGACAAAATTTTGATACAGAGCGATCGCCTTATGGATTGTGCGAAGCGACTCATCAGTTCATGGCGGCTGCGTGGTTCCTGTCTGTATCGTTTGATTCCAATTCGCCTGAACAGGTGCCTCTAATTCATTCACCCACACAAGTCATATGTAATTCATTCAAGCTTGGGGCCGGGCCTCGGTACCCCCCTTTCCGCTACATATCAGACACCATGATGCATGCACAAGGAATGAGGTGGCGGTGACGTTTCGGCCGCCCGCTGCTCGTTGCTTTTGCTTTTGCTCTTGCTCCATCATTTGTCCCAGCCAGCGCGGCGTGGAGCATTCATCTCACTCTGATCTCATCACAGAGCGGCTGCGCCTGTTGTCCACATGTTCTGCGGGATTCCCCCTGGTCTGCGTGCCTGCAGCAGCTCAGCAACAGAAACGACTTTTTCTTTCTTTTGCTCCTCCGTTTGGATGTGCTGGCCTCGCTCGCCTCCGTTGGGTTGTCCAACGCTTGCCCCTTCTCTCGTCCTTTTCCGCCGAGGACCCAAACACTGGCGTTATGGGGCTCTAGCTCAAAGCGAGTGGGTGACGCACGGCGAGAACGCGCGGCCAATACCAACAAATGAGCTACTTTTGCTGGCCAATTGGCTAACAGTTGCACCTCAGCTCACCGAAGCTCTGCTGCTGCTGGGCCTTCTTTGTCTTGTTTCTCTTGTTCAGGCCGCGCGGTAGTCCCCCCCCCCTTTGCAACTTTTTTTTTTGCCTTTCTTATTCCGTTCCGGAAGCCGGCATGTTTCTGACCCTCGTGCGTGTCACCCAATACTCGTACTGGTAGATGAAATTAGAAAACAGGAAACCATTTTGCCCCTGCTTCATCCCAAAATGACAAACTATCCCGCAGCAACAACAAAACAACTTTGACGCTTGACTCCCAAGTTTCCAAGCAAGCATCAAGTAAACGCCCAGAGAGTGAGATGCAGACAGCAAGGCTGGATGCATGGTTTATGCGCGAGAAACATAGCCCGGACCTCTTCGTGGCTTAATAGTTGTTGACTCAGTCCATGAGTGGGATGCGGCAGCAGCCAAGTGACAGAGGCGACCGGGTTTCCTTTCTCTTCCCCCTTCAGCGCGCTGGTGTGAGTTCCGGACCATTTGGTTGGTTGGGTGGGCAGCTCAGGGCCCAAGGTCCCACGAACAAGGGAAATTACACACACACACACGGCTCTTCCTTCTCTCTACCCTCTGTTTCCCTCACCCCTCTCTCTCTCTCTCCGTTCTCCATGCTGCTCCTCCCTAAAACTCAAAGGGCAGAGCGAAAGCCGATCTGAGAAAAGCTTCGACTCTTTCTGCGCATTACCCCCCGACTCTTCTGCGATCCTGCGCCCCCTCCTCATTCGATTGTGCCGGATCCTACCTCACTCATTCGGGGTCAGGGCCTATTTCTTGCTAATCGTTTCTCATCCAGGAACCAGCTCCTTTCCGCTCAAGTCGCATCAAAAGGGGCCCAAGGAAACAGAGCCAGGTGGTTCCGGCGAGCAACCCTGCTGATTAAAAGATCCACCGATCCACCTCTCCTCTCATCTACGCAGCTCCCCATGTCGCTCTGAGCCGGTGTTTCCTCGTCAAGCAAGTAGCAGTACCACCACGACAAGCGCGCCCTCTGGAGCAGGGCCATCCTTAATCCCGGCCAACGAACGCCTGCTCACATCGACAAAAGGAATATCCTGACCGAACACGCGCAGAAGTGGAGGAAGTCAAAAGGCATGGCGGCGGTCCTTCCTCCCCCCGTCCTCGACATCGCAGCAACAGCTCCCCCCACCTCCAGCATGCTGGGTGTGCCGCAAGACTATCCCTTTGCCTTCGTGGCAAGATTGCCTGGAGCCACCGGCGGAGCTCAGCACTTCTCCTCGCCCGATTATGCTGCACCACGGTTTGGGGGTCATGGCTTCGGCTCTATGCGGTCCCAGGGAGCGTCAGCATCAATATCAGCTGCTGCAGGCATGCCATTCAACCCCTACGCTGTCCAATCAACATCATCCTCGGACCATGCTTCACAGTCGGCGTTGCGCTCGGCGCCGCTTGGAGATTCCGGTGGCCCAAAGTATCCGCAGCCAGTGGCTCCGTTTTCGATACCGAGCAGTAGTTCTGCGAATCTCGGTCCTTCCCAAAATTCAAACCCAGCGAGCCAAACAATATCGCAATACACGATGGGTCCGCGATACGACGCTCAGCAGCATACACAGCTCGACCTGCCTGCTCCCACATCCCACGACCACATTCCCTACACAGAACAAGGGCAAATAGCAGATCAGACGAGGAATAACCACCTTGTATGCGTGCCTACTCCTCTCCAGGCACCCGATCCAGCTCCTGCCGAGGTCCAGCCGCCAGCAGCCGCAGCTCCAGCGCGAGCAAAACCTTCAGCCGACCGCATCGCCAAATTTTTCGCTAATCTCGCCTGCTACATCTGGTTCGCATCTGGCTTACCTGACACATCACCACTAGCGACGCCCTCACACAGTCCTGGCGCAACACATACTCCCCTCCTGTCCTCTCCCCTCCGCAACAGCACAACGGCTTCCCACCAAAGAATAGCAGCGCCAGTGCGAAGCGGCCCGACCACTGCGGCGGGTCCTACCTCCATTCTGCCTACTGACGACTTTGCGGATCGGCTTTCCAAGGCAATGGAGCGCGTCTCCATGGCGGCCGAAGCCACTGTGGACGAGGCGGGCACAGGGACGAGCATGTACGCACGGCAGCAAGGCTCCCTGCGCATGCAGCCCAGCAACAGCTTTGTAGCATTCATCAAGAATTTGCTTTCGACAACTCAAGTATCGAGCTCGGTCATCATCCTGGCTCTGTGAGTGTTACAATTGAAAAAGAGTAGCATCTGCGAGCATCATTACTGACTCCTCCCGTTGCCTTGTCCCCTGCAGTCTCTACATCTTCAGGCTCAAGTCCAGACACCCTGAGCTGCATGGCCAAGAAGGTTCAGAGTACCGGCTCTCTGTCACCAGCCTCATGCTCGCCAACAAGGTGCGCATACATTCGGTGTTTGCCATGATTTCCTCTCTATACTAACACAGATCACCTTTGTAATTCCTTGTTGCAGTGGCTCGACGATCACACCTATCTTAACAAGACTTGGAGCGAGCTCTCGGGCATCGAGCTCCGGGACGTGACAAAGATGGAGCGGGAGTTCTGGAGCGGTCTCGGGATGGACATCTCCGTCTCCGACATCGAGTTCCAAAAGTGGCTGCAGAAGGTGGAGAATATGCATGCACGGAGGGAGATCAAAATCCAGCGCCGAGCGCTCGACATTCGAGCAAGGCAGCTCTACCAGCGTCGCGCACGTGAACTGGTGCGAGCCGGCTCCATCTCACCTTCTCGGAAGCTGCCATCACGTACGATCGATAGACGCCAGTATGCACCTACACACCATGAGGACGGCGATGCGACCTACGTACCTCAGAACTCACCAACGGAACAGTGGAGGGCAACACATGGATACGAGTCGACAGTGAATCAAGAGCTGTACCCGAGGCAGCAGACCTCTAGAGCGGCGCTGACTGGTCGGGACAACATCGACAACTTTGGCGACATGCTTGGCTCCCGCCGGCTGCCGCTGCCTCATCCCAGTCTGCATCCCGAGTCGTCTGGACGGGATCGAATCGTTCCCCGGCGTCTTTTCGATTCGCGTCCCTCCAGCACGTCGTCGTCGACGGGGTCCTTCGCTGCCTTGCACCAGTCCTTCAAGGGCCTGTCTACACATTCACCAAACGCACTAGGCACCCACGATAGAGAGGAAGATGCGGTGCTGCATCGAGCCAACAAGCGATTCGCTGCTGATCCCGAGTGGTCGGAGCCCAATCCCTTCATGTTCGCGCCGCCGCTCCCTGCACCGGCCTCACAGCTCCCCCAAATGTATGCAGTCAACAGCCACGCATATAGCTCGCCTCCGCGCCAGATTGCAGTACCCGCGGACAGGTCGCGTGGCCCTAGAAGCATTCCTGCACACGAGGTACACCAATCCCACCCAAACTACTTTGGCTACGAGGGAACAGGTCAGAGTCTGCAAGAACCCTTGGGTCCGTACGCAGAGTCACTCGTGGCGCCCTTCCAAGGATACGATGCTGCTTCAGTCGCGGCAGAGAGCGCTCCTGCCTTGGCTTGGTACGAGGTCCGCAGTGGTCCCAGGACTGTGCACAGTACCACCGAGGCTGCGCCTTTCTTCACCCACCCTGGCTATGATGCCTGGGAGACTTTCAATCAAGCAGCCCACCGATCTACGGCACAGGCACCAGGCTACAGCTACATCCAAGGCTCACCCGAGTATCCTTGGGACATGTTCCGACAGAGCACTGCCAATCAAGGCGGCCCATCTCAGCAGCCTGACCCCGCTGCATACCGCAACCACTCGATCGATGCCAGCCTCCTCCCTAATGAATATGCGGATGCTGCATTCGGAACTCTCCCAGTGGTACCGGACAACAACACATACACACAAGCTGCGTTCGTGGACCCACGTCTGGGAGACTACGGCACCACCAACGCCTTTGCTCAGGCGCTGTCGTACGCAGAGAATCAACAGGACTCGTACCTGCCGCAGCAGCAACAGCAGCAGCAGGACGGCCACAAATATGCACAGTCTCCGTACTACCCTCAGCAACACCACGAGCTGGAGGCCAACGTGCCGTCGAGGTCGCGCAATGCATCCGTCCAGTACCAGCTCGACCCGCTCTACCACCAGGTGCATTGGCCGACGGCTTCGGCTGACACGTCCACTTATCGGCAATGAGCTCTGCTCCAGCAATCCAGGTTCGACACACTTCTGCGTTGGCATCGATGGACGACTCGATGGGCGCTTGAGCATCGCCTAGCAGCATCGCGCTGTTCTCTCTCTCCGGCACAGAGAGTCTTCCGGAGCGAAACAGGCCCACCCACGCCCGAAGCGCGGGAACACCCTCCTCTTCCCTGTCCATACTTGTTGCACACTCTCCCACGTCCATGCGGCCCCTCACACATGATTGCGGCCGAATCGACTTCTTTTAATCTTTCTTCTCCTTTCACGAATTCCAGAGCGCTGCCCGCGCGCAAACGGGCCGACTCAACAAGACGCCAGACACAAAACTCTGCGGCGCGGGCCGCCGTTTCCCACGAGTCACCGGGAGTGAAGAACATCTTCTCGGTCAAAGGAGTTGTAACCGACGTCCCAGACTCTTCTCGATATCATGGACAATCGCTCTACTACGACGGGTGTCTCCCGAACTAGTCTGGGCCTCTTCCCTCTTTCGCCTTCTTCTTGTGTGTCCACACGCACACACACACACACCACACCACACCACACATCTGTACTCTACACAATCATCATCCAGATCGAAATCAACTTGCTCGCATGTAATCTTCAGCTCTGGGCGCGGAGCCTGTTTTCAGGACTGATGCATGGAAGGGTAGGCATGAATCGCAAGCTGAATTGATGCACTGGAGACTGGTGGTAATGTTACAGGATGGGGATGCGGATGATAAAGGGCGTGTGAATGGAGGATGGACGAGATTAGAAGGCACCAGGTGGTCATTGACACTGTACAGTACATAGGCAAGGCCCTTTTTTTGCTTCGGGCAAGAGGAAACATGGGGTAACGGTAGGAGAACAGGGGTAACAGGCGGTGGCGGTCGCGCGCTGCGGTTCTCAGATTAGGCTAGCGTGTGTGGAAGAAGTGCGAAGGTCGATCACCGGGTATCGGGCCACCAGGTCCGTCGTGGAGCAGTATAGCGCTGAACCTGATCAGAGGGCCACGGCAGGAGATGGGGAAATGACTGATCAGTTGATAGCTCTGAGCCAAACCTTGAAGGCTCTTCTGCACGTACCATCAGGTTCCCAACAGAGACCGGTGGGCTGGATGGAAGCCTCCACTTGTGATGACTGTTGTTGCTGTAGAGATGCGATCATGTCAGAGACGAGGACAGGGTCAGTATTGATCCATATAGCCCTGCTGCAGGTCCTTACTCACCCGTCTCTGATAGTCTTGTAGAGCCGATAGCGACCGCTGGTCTATCTGACGCAGATACTCTGGGGACACCGCCGCGCCACTGAACGGAGAGCGGCTCCGGATCGGATGTATCGCATACTGACGCCCCGGAACCGCCGAAACGGGAGGAGGCAGCTCAATCCCATCCTCATGATCCAGCCAGGACGACGATGATGATGGCGCAAAGTACTCTGTCAGCCGCCTCTGCTGTCCACCAGAACCGCGCCCCGATTGCCGACCTAACAATGGCAAGCTTTCCTCGTCTCGACGCCCGGGCGACAGAGGCGGTGAACGTCGTCGGTGGTGCACTCCTTCCCTGTCCTGATTCGCAGCGAGCGCCGCCTCGGCCAGGCTTGGCCATTCTCTCCCATCCAGCAAGGACCGACGTCGAGACAGGTATGCCTGTCTTGCCAACCGTTGCTCGTCGGCCGTGTTTTGCGCCCGAGACCTCCGCAGCAGCCGGTGCAGATCCGGATCGAAAGCTATCGACGAGGGATTTGACGAAGTATTGTAAGTTTGAAACCTTGAGGAAGAAGAGGCGGGTGCGGAGAGCTCGTTCGAGCGAGACGAGCCTTGCACCCAGGGAGATTGACTTGTTCGATGGCTGGGACCAGCTGTGGAGCCAAGGTAATGGCCAATTCCTCCGCTCGTTGTCGGCCCACCGCTCCGGTGCGGGTTCCGGTAGGGGTAGTCCCTGGCCGGCGCGCCTGGCGCGACCGAAGAGTAGCTGGATGAATGTCGATGCTCCCTGACCCACCATTGCTGGACCTCCTGACGGGCGCGGGCCTGAGAGGAAGAATGCCGACTTCTGGACTCGGGATGCGCGATGCGATCCCAAGATCTCTCATCGGAGACTGTTCCTTGTGGCGGTGGAGCTTCAGGAGCATCGAAATCGTCCTCTTCTGGGCCCATGAAGGGACCACTGGTAGGACGAGGGCCATTCGGTGCGTGGATGGGCCGGTCTGGCATCAAAGGATCGGGCCTGGGGACTGCGATGTGTTGTCTGTTCTGATACGAAATGGTATCCACCACCCAGAGAGATTCGAGATGCGAGGTGTATGCAAGCATGCGTCCACATGGAGAGTATTTGACATTACGGATCGCGTCGATGTCCGAGTCGGCAATGAAGCGAGGATCAGATGTGGTCTCCATGGTGAGCAGAGGACGGCTCGACCGAACATCCCAGACGTGCACCCGCCCATCGCTGCTTCCCACTGCAAATTGCATGCCTGAGGGATGCCATGAGCTCGAGAATGCGCCTCCACCTGAGCCTGTGGCAGCAGAGTAGAGAGTCTTCAGCCATTGCAGGCGAGAAGGTATGAGTTGTAAGATCTTGCTCACCTTTCAGCACGGAGACGTTCTCAAAATCTCCGGACGGTAGTATTCTTTGGACAAACACCTGTGGAGATCAGCGGAAGAATGAGCCTCTCGTGAACGTTCAGACCACTGCAGCCGATTTTCGATGCTTACATCGTCTGTGTCACCAAGGGCGATCATTGTGCGCCTGTCGGGCGAAGTAGCAGCTAGAGAGAGGGCCGGTGGAGGACGGCATTCAGGATTGAGTCAGAATACGCTGCGCTGACAGTACCTGTTTTCAAAACTTACTGTGATTGATCGGCGTCGGGTAATTCGTCACCTTCAAGGGCGAGTAATTTGTGAATCGTTCAAACTGTAAAGACCTAGGTCCTGCTGGCCCACGAATCCGATAGGAGCGTACCGTCTTTGCATTGGTCGCCACGTTCACTCGAAAGACGGAGCCGCCTCCTTCTGACGAGTCGTACGATGGGACATACAGCGACGACGCGTGCGTCTGGCTGTCCCGAATCAGCTTTGGCGCAGTGGTGCCTGCATCGTGGCTTCGCCATGATGATTGTGCCGGACGCCCGTAGGGATATGACTGAATGGAGGATGAGGCGGACGACGCCTGTGAGCGAGAGAAGGGTGGAAACGAGAAAGGTGACGACGACGACGAAGAAGAAGAAGACGTCGGAAGCCTTGGTGGTGACGAGTATTGTTGCCGCCAAGGAAAGCCGTATGCTGCAGCTGTCTCCTCCGACTGTTGACGATCTTCCAGGTCGTCTGGGTCCAGCGCATCTCTGTAATCTCTCCAGCCCCGATCTTGACGGTCATACATGGTAAAGAATGTCGAGCGAGGGTCTGGGTCACAGCGATCGGTGCTGCTGTATTCTTGTCGATCTTGAGAGCGGGAAGGGAACGGAAGGCCCTGTTGAGATGCGGGAGTCACTGGGCCTGGAGCGATGCCGTAAGGCGTATCTGGTACCAGTGCGATGGCATTGATGGTCGACTGGCAAGGCGTCTGTTCGAGAGACCAGCTGCCCCTTGCGGGGGAGGTCAAGTGGGACGATGGAGCCGCCAGGGAGCGAAAGCTAAGCTCGCTCTTCTTCCCTCCCACCGCTAGGAGTCCACCGGCGACCGCCAAGCAGCAAGGAGGGAACTCGAGGTAGCATAGTGCTGTGTATCAGGGCAAAGTTGCAAGTTGTTGTCAGTCTTGACCAATATTGTTGCCACCAGCATGGCAGGGCGATGAGACTACTTACTCTTCACCATAAGGTAGGCGCCGGGGAGGAAACAAAGGCAAGGCAGAAGCAATCAGCATGAAGTCTGGATGCAGGTTCGCTCCTTGAAGCTTGAGACTCGCACTCACCTGGGCACGAGGCTGTTTGTGAGGAGCGAATGTGAGCTCGACCAGCTCGTCGTTGCTAGCATACACGACTGTGTTTGGCCGAGTACCGGGCCACATGAGGTCCTTTAGCTGGCCATGAGGAGGATCGAGACCGGCGCGATGCTTGACGACCCATTCTGTGCTGACATGGTTTCTGTCCCTGTTTACGGAGCACAGTAGAGAAGGAGAGCCCGGAGAATACATGTCAGATTCGGATGGCACAGAAACGGAGCAGTGGGCAGCTCGGTCAGGTCGATGCGGGGGACAACTACTTACTTGGTCATGTCGGGCAGCTGCGAAAGCGCATGCGAGACCAACACCGGGGCAGAGCCGAGTCGCACTGGAAGACGAGAGCTGATGCGTTCCGGTAGAGTGTGCTGCAGCTGCTAGGCGAGGCGATGGCAGAGAGAAGTTGTCGATGATGGGTTCGATGAGTTGTGTTGCTGAGCTTTCGATGTTGGGGCTGCCAACTTGATGAGTGTGTGGCTTGAGCGTTTCTGCGGGGCGAACGCAGAGGCGATGGGAAAGGACGACGTCGAGACTGTATCAAGAGGGAAAAGAAGGGCTTCTATGCTTCTGAATGGCAGGACTTCTTGTTGAAGGAGATGTTCACGATCGAGAGGAGGATGAACATCACTTCGCCTTTGCACCGACCGCACTTGATTCATGTCAGGGACACGGGAAATTTATAGCACTCGCTCGCCGCTCTCCTTCGCCCAACCACCCCCGCATTCATCGAGCCGAACCCAACCTTGAAGGAGTGTGCTACTGTAGACAGACAAAGCTCCAACCACTGTCTCAATTCTGCACCGCAGCTCCTGCGCGAACGTCTCGATATACCATGCTGTGCAAGAGGATGCTGCCAGTCAGGCGCCTCGCGAGCATTGCAGCCTGCATCAGATGCACCATTGCGCTCCCTCTCTGGCAAATACGCCGGTTCTGACAGGCGGCGAGCTTTAAATTTCAGGACGTGGGCGATGCATCCTCTCGCAGGGAAGCAAGTCGGTTCAGGCAGGACCCCAAGTCGTGATGCTGAATGCCAGCGTTCCCAGCAGACAGCTGTCTTGGATGACGATATGCTCGTCAATTGGGGGTGGAACCTTCTTGAATGAACTTACAGCCAGACCCATCTACCGCGCAATTCTCGTCAGATGGATATTTGGAGAGGCTGGCACTCTGGGCAGGCAAGAGGACGGGATATTTAACTCGGACCTGGACACGACACCGGCAGCAGTCTGCTGACTCGTGCTGATCTGGATGGGACCTCGGCTCTCTCCTGTCGAGTCCGATGCAGCCTTCCTGATTGACGAAGCTAGGGGAGGCCTCTCGTTCTTGCTCGGTCGCGGAGAACGTTTCGGAAGTGGAGGCAGGCTTTCATGGTTGCCCACTCTTTCTCGTCTCGGCCCACCTGGAGAGGCAGCATCCCATGAAACAGGCTGCCCATCTCGCAGGAAATGTGGACCATGTGTTGACTCTCTTTGCTCATTCCATGTCTGCTTCAGCATCGCTTCAAAGCCGTTCATCGCGTGCAGGCAGCAGGAGCTGAGTAGACAGGCTGCTCAAAGCCTCTGTGGCCCGCATGGATTTAATTTGAGCCGCCTCTCGCCCTCCAGCCTTTGTTTCTCTCGACTTTCTTTTTCTTTTTCAATTTGGTCTATTTTCCAGATTTTGCCATCTTCCTTCCTCCCCTGCCCTGCATCCAAGAGCCTTCGTCACCCTTCTGGATGCCCCCGTCGTCTCCATCCGTTCATCTTCCCCTTTCCTGCCCCTGTCTTCTCGTCTGTCTCTGTCCCCTCGCGTCATGCGTGCTCTGATTCGACCTCGGGTGGCATGTGACAGGTGACAGCAGCTTGAAATGAGAATTTTTGCCATGTTCCGTGGGCGGGTGTCTTTGTTCATAGCTCCGGCACGAACCTGACACAGCAGCGGGGCTGCAAGAGCAACAAGGACGAGACTCAAGATTGGCGAAGGGGGAGGAAGGTGTCAAGGGAGATTTTCGGGCGACCAGCTCTCATGTTGTACCATGGCAGAGAGGGAGAATGACGAGCGATGCAGCCCATCCAGTATGCACACCTCAAACGAGCAGGCGTGGTTCTTTTTACGATTGACATTGTGAGAGAAAGTGAGAGAAGGTCTTGCCGGACCAGTCGGCAGTCTGCCCGGCAGTTCCGAGCAGCCTGTACAGGTGTTTGGGGCATGCTGGCGTGTCAATGAGAGAGGGTGAGCGGCCGAGGAGAAATGCTCACAAGGACAAAGGTGAACCCTGCGCAAACATCGAATGGAGGAGAAGGGGGAGCAAGGTGTTTTAATTCACTTTCAGCCACCTTTTTCCCGCCTAGAGCGAGCTGGTCAGGGCCGCTCTTTCAACGCATCACCTGGGCTCCCCTTGAGATTCGGTAGGCTTCCCTTTTCCCTTTGCTGACAGCAAATACGGGAGCAAGGCAAGTTTGCCAGCATCCACCCATCCATCCTTTGGCCTCTCTTCCCTTACTGTTGGGTCAGATCTATTCACTACTCCCGAAGAGCACAACAATTTAAATCAATCTCAACCGCTGTGTCCTGTCTTCCTTTGATTCCCACCCTCCCCATTCCTTCCTCGCCTCCTCCAATCCTTTTTCTCATCGACCGCCATCGTGTCGACAATCAGTCTTCGTCCTCTTTCGACATCCACCCTCCGAATCTTTCTTTCCAGCTTGATTCCTACCACCATCCACGCCTCTCGCCACAAGAAACGTATAATCTCTTAGTGTTCAGCGACGCGTCCCGAACTTCCCTTGCCTCAAGGGACTGAGCTCATGCATCACCCTGCATCGAGAACAGTCCAATCGCGTCTCATATTTCTACTTCGATCCTCAGAATAACTGAAGCTCATCCACAAGGAAGGTAAGTCACACATTCATCCATGACACTCCTCCTCAAGAGGCTTCGTTACTGCATCCATATTCGGTACCAGCCCTTGTCTCCAACAAATCATTGCTTATACTGCTCTTGGGGCCCAAAGGGGACGTGGCATACTGACATTCGATCTGCATCCATCCGCAGACGTAGCACTTTCGAGGCTTCTTCAAGAAAGTCAAGTCTTCACAGACGCGTTCTCACACACACAGAACGCAATTTCTTACCAGCCTCTGAACGTCTGAAGAAGAAAATTTCCTGGCATCATCAAAAAGGTAACAGAGCGCATCTATCTCAAGCGCACGCTCTGTTCCTGAGGCCGAACACGGTCGAACATGGCAAGTTCGCTTGCTCCAACGGGAGTCCGAGCCTCGTCCTTCGCCTCGACTTCCGATTCAAAATTGGGCCAAACGCCCATTCTGAAATATCAGTTGCGAGACAAGAAGGTCGTCAACATTAATGGTAAGTGATGAACATGCTTGTATCATTGTCACTCAAATGTTCCTTCTGTCCTTCTCTACTCACACTGGGTCTCGCGTATTGCCTTGGGTTCCTGTCAGATCACATCTATCTTTCGGCGCCATGGGCTCCCGGCGCCGGCGACCCATACGTGATCGGAAGAGTGATGGAGTTCGTCAATCCAGCAATCAAACGCGGAGCGAGCCATCAGCCGCAGTACTCAGGGCCTGTAAAGCTCCAAGTCCGCGTCAATGTCTTCCTCCGATCTCGCGATATCTCTTCGAGACCTTCGCAGGATCCCAGACTTCTGGTCGCCACCATGCACTCTGACCTCTTCTCGGTCGACAACATCCGTGGTCTCTGCAATGTTCGGCATCGCGACCTGATCGGTGACGGTCATGCACCAGACATCGGTGCATGGAAAAAGCGAGAGGACCACTTCTACTACTACCAGCTTTACGACAGATACATTCACCGCTCCTACGATGTGATCCCGACCGAAAAGCTGAGGAATGCCCCTCCTGACGTTCTGGCTGTTCTGCGCCAGCGCTATTCTTTTATTGTTGCCGAGCTCGGAATGACTCAAGACTTATGCGATGCGATGCGCGGATGCCAGGTGTGCCACCGATGGGCTGCAGGGTAAGTAACATGCTTGCCCCCTTTGTTTCACTCACCATGCCCCGAGGTCCTGACAACCACTTCCTGTCTCGCCCCATCATCGCACTCAGGAACCAATCAATCCGATGTGACACGTGCAGAAAGTTCTTCCACATGACATGCTTGGATCCACCCGTCTCGTCAAGACCTGCCAAGGGCTATTCTTGGTCGTGTGCCCCGTGCGCAAAGCAACATCAAGAAGATGTCGACAAATCGAAGACGGGTGGTGCTATCGGCAAGGCCGGAGCAGGCGACTACGCTTCCACATCGCGCACGTCTTCATCCTCCGCTCCTGCTGCACGGACCGTAGCTGGCAATGCGATTCGAGGACGGGAGCGCGGTCGTGGCCGTGGTCGAGGAGGTCGGAGTCGGACAGGGACCCCAATCGCAGACTCACGAGGCGACGGCAGTCCCGCTCCGCAACGAAGCTCAGACGAGGATGTGCGTGGTGTGCGATGCTTCCAAGGTTGGCCATATCGATACTTTGGAGAACACACAGCTGCAACGGACGTCTTTGATCCGCACGACTCCATCTATCCTCGCGCAACGACCCGGATCGGACCCAAATTCCAGGCGAACAATGTGACGTGGGAGGAACAGCTCGAATTAGGGCTCGGTGTCAACCCGCAGGCCACAGCGATACAGAATGGTACAAAGGCAAAGCAAGAGGCGGCAGCTGCCTCCTCCAAGGAAGCCGTGCCAATTCCAGCTGGATTGGTGCCCACAGTGGCTGAGCTCACAGGCACAGAGACGGAGGATGTCGCTACAACAATAGAGCCCGAGGCTCCACCAATAGCTGACGTTGTCCGGACGAAAGGTGTCAAGCGGAAACGGGACGACGATGGGGCTGCATTGGCGGCCAAAGCGGCGCATGTGGAAGCGCCGGATGCTAATGATATCTACGAGCGAGGAGGCGACGAGACTGTCACTGAGATCTTCGACCCCGAACAATTCTCCAAGACGGATGCACAAGCGACTACACGTAAGTTTCGTGCCTGCCAACTTACAGACACACCAGAAATGGAGAATTGACAATGAGTTTTCGCACGCCCTTAGTGGACCAATATCTGAGATTGGCGCAGCTACATTTTCCAGAATTACCTGCTTACAATGTCGAGCTCATGGCAGTGTCTCTTCAAGAGTACACGGCAGCGCACGGCATATTGCAAGACGCAATTCGAGCCATGACGCAAAAAGATCTGTCCAGCTTCAACTACGCGCAGTGGGATCAAAAGGAGATCAAGAGATTCGAAACAGTCCTCTCGGACTATGGCGGGGCGGACATGGGCCAGCTGAAAAAGTTCTTGCCTGGCAAAACACCAGCTCAGATCGTCCGCTTCTACTATGCTTGGAAGACGTGAGTGTCCATTTCTGCGACACACGACGATTGGTCGGCACTGACATTCCTGTGTATTCTCGCTCTGACAGCTCAAAACTGAGAGATCAATGGAGAGCAGAACAGGCTGCACAGCACAGCAAGGTTAAACCAAAGCCGAAAGAGCCCGAGTTCTATACTGCTACATCTGCCGGCACGACCCGTCCAGTGTCTCCCTCGCTTTCCGTCTTGGATCTGCCCGTCAACTCGGCAGGACATGCGATTCACGCAAATCGGAGCTGCTACATGTGCAGTACCAATCACAGCACAATCTGGTACAAGGGTCCGATGAGCTGGAACAATCGGGCTTTGTGTGTGCACTGCGGTGTCTACTGGCGCAAATATGCTGCAGAGAGCACACCGTCTCAAGAACTTGTAACGATTCAGAAGAAACCTACAGGTGGGTACAGACTCTTCTTGAGAATGTGCCGATCTCACAATGCTCATCTTTGCCTCTGCTCTCCTTTTTCGTCCTCAGTCGAAGACACGGGACTTGGTGTCTTACTACCTGCAGTCAATGTGAGCATAGCCGAGCAAGTTTTCCTCATTAAGTAGCATGTTGCTAACATAGTTTCTTCTTTCAGACTCCCTCGAAAACAAAAGAGGTGAAACTCCCTACCAAAGCACAGCTGCCAAAGGTAGAACCCAGTCGCTGCGTATACTGTCGCAGGATCGAGCCCAAACGCAAATTGGTCACTTGTGTTTCTTGCTCCCTATCTGTGCACATCGGTGGGTTTATTTCAACGATACAGACAGGAGAAGCGTCGTACTGAACCACATCTTTAATGCAGGCTGCCATGGTCTGTATGATCACGATTGCAATCCTTGGCTGTGTGAACCCTGCCAAAACGAGCGGATACGAACGGTGAATCTGGTGAGTACTACTCTCGACAGATATGTGTCACTGTTGGACACCGCTGCTGAACACGTTTCTGCTCTCCAATCACAGATTCCGGAATGTGTGTTGTGTCCGGCGAGGACAGTCGAGAAACTAGCTGCCACCGGCTCCAATCTTTCTTCGGCAGTGAGGCGGACGACGAAGCAGATCCAAGCATCTCGGGAAGAGTCTGAGGAAGCGGCATGTCCACCTTTGACCATCTTGGACGCGGTCAAGCCAACGGAGGGCAACAATTGGGCTCACACGCTCTGTTCGCTCTGGATTCCGGAAATTGCTTACAGCAATGCTCATATACTGCGAGACGTAGAAGGCGCTGGCTTTCTGCCTTCGTGGCGCTACCAGGCGGTGAGTTTTTTCTTCTCTTTCTACGCCGTTTCAACATCCTTGTCATTTGAAGCTGATTGTTCGGGCACGCCTGTTTACAGAAATGTGAGATTTGCGGGGTGCGACACGGGGCCTGCATCTCGTGTGCAGAGAGCTCGTGCAAGAACACATTCCACGTGACGTGCGCCTTTATCAAGAGGCCAGACTACACGTTTGCATTTGAGATCCAGCCGGTGAAGAGTTCGAGACGAGATGCGGTCCCCACCGTTTCGTTCAAGGATGAGACGGGCAACATGAGTGCGCTCGTGTGGTGCAAGGATCATCGGGAGCAGACGAAGGGCAAGACGCTCTATGAGCTACATGAGGTCGATCCTCGTACCGGTCTGGTGAGTCCAGTCGCTGACAGACGGGCAGTGTGAGCATCCGATTGACATGTATTCTTTTGACTTGATGCACGCATAGACTGCTCTTCAACTGTATGCACGAACGCACAAGACGATTCAGGCGATTGCACCGACGGTGGCAGCAGCGATCACTTCCAATTCTAGCTACGCCTTGCTACGGAAAGCTCGACGATTCGACGCAATCATCACTTCTGGCTCGGGCACCGGTGCCGCCACCGGCGCTTCGCTGACGCAGATCCACCGGAATGCTGGAACCGGCATCGCAGGCGTGGTTGAATCTGCAGCGGCGGTCGCCGCGGGTTCAGCAGGATCTTCCTCCTCCTCCTCGCAAAAGTTGCCTGCTGCGGGCGGTCCAAGTGCGATGGCTGCCGTCGCCCTCGTCGTGGAGAAGGAGAATGCAAAGAAGAAACTCAAGACGGGTGCTCAGTACGAATGCGAGAGGTGCAAGACGCACTTTTCGCCCGCTTGGTGGCCGGTCGAAGCCGAGGAGGACGAGAGGATGGAGCTGATGGCTCCTAATGTTCTACCGCCGTCGCTTCTGTCGTCGTTGCCAGAGGAGGGTGCTGTGGTGCCTGCATCTGCGCTCGAAGCTGGCCAGAGAAGGATGATCCAGGTTCCCGTGAGCAACATCTCGTCGACGGGCGCGGCTGTGGGACCGCCCGATGGACGAAAGGTGTGCTGCAATCGGTGCAGGGTCGATGTCAGGCCGGACCTGCACTTGTAAAGGCCAGCGAGATCTGTTGTATGAAGAGGGTCTCCTTCCCGCACTGTCCCCTTTTCTTTTTCCTGAGCGTGGCACCGCTTCATTTCACTCTGCAACATCCCACATCCACTCTCGCTGGGCAGTTCGCACCTGCTTGTCCCGGGGGTTGGCTTCCCAATCCATCAAACGGTTTCCAATCGGCAAAGTTCGGCCTGACCCCGCTTCTCGACGCATTTCTCCCCTGCAATTCCCATTTTGCTGCTGCAATCTAATACCCATAGCTATTGTGCAAACCCCTCGATACTTGCTTGTCCATGCTTTGATCGATGCTGCTACCTCGTGCCCAGTTCTGCTCCTTTGTTCTTCAGTGATGCTGTGGTAGAGGAACCCTGTAAATGCTCCTCATGTCCGTGCATGAGATTCGTCGGAGCGATATTTTTTGGGCGGTCTGACATCGACATCTTCTTAGTTGCTGACACCAACTCCAACTCCAACATTCCAATCGGTCTGATCGGCATCGACGCTTTCACAGCTCACATTGAAAACGTGGCCCGTACAGCAAGGATGTCCACCGCTTCCCGCCTTGGAATGCACGCCGCTGCGGCCTTGCGGGTCTCGTCCCGCGCCTGCCTGCAGCACTCCACTGGCGCTCCAGCTTTGTGCAGCTACCAGGCTCTTCCTTCCTACAGCAGCAGCAGCAGCAGCAGATCATTCATCGACACCATTGCGAGAAGGGGCCTGTCATCGACAGCTACGAGGGGCTATGCGCTCGGCCCTGGAGCGGGTGGAGCGGGCGAGCCTGATCCTGGTGGAAAACCAAACGATGGGTCTCATCCTACCGTGTACGAGTGAGTTTCTGCTTTTCGAACCCAACACACGTATATACACACACACGGTTCTTCTCCCAAGACTTCCTGAGGCTTGAACTGCTTGAAAGGGGACACGAGCTCGACCATGTTGACCCCCTCCCCCCCCCTTTCTTCGGCGCCTTTCGGTCCATTCTTGTTTTGCATTTGCAGTGACTTTTACAACATTACATCTGCTCCAGGCGGGGCCGCCGGCGCAATAGCGGGAGGAGCGACTCAGATTGCAAGCATGGACGACACGAGCTTCACACTAGACGACGGCCTTGTGCTCGCCTGTCCCATCTTCTTACTCAGCGGTGGTGGAGCTACGAGTCGGGGAGAAGGGAGCGACGGAGGAGGAGGTGTGGGTGGAGCGGTGGATGTGACGGTGCTGATGTGGGATGCGCCGCCGTTGGAGGGCATGGTTTTGCCGAATGGGAAGGGCTGGGAGGAGTGGATCTCGCAGCAGGATGCGATCTGGAAGGCGTTGGAGATTGTGCAGCCTCGTCCTGGTACGTTTTCTTCCCCCCCCGGTTCCCAAGGAGGGGGCTTGTTTTTCCGGAGCTGAACGTGCCAATCGTCCACCGTCTGCATTTTGACAGAGATTTTGCTGTTTGGCACGGGCAAGACGGTGCTCCCACTTCCACAGCAGATCAAGTCTTACCTGAACTCTTTAGGCGTGCAAGTCGATGTTCAAAGCACGGTAGGTAGACATCCTTCGAGAACAAACATCATTTTGTAATGCATGCTGACCCTAATTCTGTGCGTCAGCGTGCCGCATGTTCGACATACAACCTGCTGATTGAGGAAGGCCGTCGTGTGGGTGCTGCGCTGTTACCGAACATTCGCAAGCCCATGCCTCGTGGTTAGAGAGCATGGAAAACGTAAAATGAAAATGCAACACCAGATTGAGCCACATTCCGTTCTGCCAAATGCTTTGTGCCTTCGCGCTCCAAAGGCCCTAGCACATTCAGAAAAGGACGGGCGAGACCAGGAGCCTGCAAGTGGATATTATACCAGTCTTTGATTTGATGAAGATGTGGAGGACAAAGGTGTGCTCGATGAAGCTGACACATGCGATGGAGATGAGGGAGTCGTCGACGACGACTTTGACTCCGCGGCTGAGAGATCCTTGAAGCCGAGATCGCCGAGATCGTGTTTTTCCATGAGACCTCTGTGAGGGGATTCAGAGCGGAGATTGAGAAACAGGGCCTGTAAGGAGGGGGGGCAGAGCGATAGAAAGGAGGGAGGGCGGGAAGAAGAACTCACTTTTGCATTCTGCACTCGAGATAGTTCTTGCTGAGTTCTCGACAGCGTCCATTGTCCATCTTGTTCGCCTTGAGACAGGTCATGTATGCCTTCATTGCGTCCTTGCATTCTCCGTCGTGGTCGATGGGGAAGGAGCCGTACTCGGGTGGGGAGAACTGGACATTTGTCAGACTGCCAAAGGAAGGTGGACGTCCGAATGACATTTTGATTTCTCTGTGCGAGAAGGAAAGATTCGGTGTTTGTTTGTTGGAGAAGACAGAGGAGGTTCCAAAGTCAGCAAGCACGCAGGAGTTGCGTTCCTTGGGGGCCTGCCTGACTGGAGATGGGACGGTGTTACCGCGATGCGCGGCGGAGATGGCAGCCTTGACCGTTGAGGGGGCCAACCAAGAAAAACACAAGCACTGTTTTCCCTTTGTTCTGGGAGGCGTGGGAAGCAGCCGTTTTTATTGGCTTTTCTGTGCTCTCCGCTGAAGGAAGCCGTAAATTTGACTCATCATTGTCCATTCGCCGAGAAGCTCGACCCTTCTGAGCGACTTTTGTGCACAGTCAGACTGAGAAGCCCCTCTCTCTACTACAGTACAGATGAGACGGGCGGGTGCGTGCATCGTATGTATGTAGTGTAGTACATGTGAGGTGCGGTCTTGCGAAAGGGTTTCAGTTCCGACGATCTCCCCTGCCGCACCCAAGAAATTTGCAGCTGTGTGGCGTGGACAACTGAACACTGGTCTCCTGCCCGGGACAGTTCTGGGCGGGTGCGTCGATTGCTGGCATCGCTTCTCATCTGATTACAATGGACTCATTACAAAGTTGTAGTCCCCCTCTGAAGATCGTCGCTCACCTCTCTCTTCTCTCTCACCAGTCACCACTCTCTCCCGCTTTGCTTCTCTCTCCCTCACTCCATACCTCACCATACCTTACTCTTACCTTTACTCTACGTTACTCTCACCATACCTTAGATCCCCTCCCACTTCTTCCCTCTCTCTTTCTCTCTCTTCCCAGTTGGACGATACACACTCCTTTTCATCCATACTCTCTCTCTCTCTCACACACACAGGAGCATATCAAGTCTCGACTTATCCAGTTAGGGGGGGAAACAGGAGCATTGCCTACTCGGGTTCCCTACACGCAGTCCACTTCATTCGACCCCACCCCTATCCACAGTCTCATCCTCGGACAACATAGCAGGAAGGAAGGTCCGCCCTTTCTTAATCCTCTGCTTCCCACTTTGCCCAAAATGAATCCATCCCAGTCAGCCGCATCCTTCGCCTCCTCTTCCTCAAACAACAACAACAATGCATCCGGCAGAGCCCAGAGCAGGAACTCGGGCACATGGGGTCTAGGAGCAGGCATGCTCGGCGGAAACGGATACTCGGACGACGAAGATGACTCTGACGACGAACGCATCCGACCAGCCGTGCCTCCGATGCCCAAGTCGGCACAGCAACAGCAATCACAACCATCACAACCACCACCACAGTCATCTGCCATCAATGCCATTGCACAACAACTCGGCAACGTCCTTGCTCCACCCTCCGACCCAACCCCTCTTTCGGAGGCCCGTCGCGGCTCATGGGGCTTCCGAGCCAAGGCAGTCGGAGAACGACCCCCAGACTCGGCCAGTCAGAACCCTCCCAGTCTCAAGCTGCTCGGGCTCAAGAATGCAAAGGAAATGGCAGCCATGTCTGGTGCGGCCTCTTCCTCCTCTCACACCTCGGCGGCGGCGGGAGCAGCTCAAGCTCCGCTTCCTCCCGCATCCCCCGTCTTTGCACCCGTCGCCACATCATCGGCATCAAACCCGACGATGATGATGACCCCGTCCTCGTCTGCCGGACTGGCTCCCCTCAGCATCCCACCCCCGTCTCCTAGCTTTGCACCCGTACCCTCACCGTCATCCTTATTCCCTCCAGGCTCGGCACCGCCGCATCAAGGATCGGCCATGTATATTCCCGCACCAACTACGACGTCTCAACCGCAACAACCACGCCCACAACAGCAGCAGCAGCAACAACCACCATCATCATCATCATCATCATCAAGTTCGGCACAACAGCGCCCGCAACAACAGCAGGGCATGCCATCGTCATCGTTCAACCCCTACTTTCCCAGCGTGTCCACCTCGGGCTCGAACCTCTCTGGACCTGGTCCGGGCCCGGCTGGGCAACAACCTTCGAATCCGATGGCGACTGGTGGCTCGCCTATGAATAGCAACAACAGCAGTTCAGCCATGATGGCGACTCGGGGCCCGAACCCAGGCCCAATCATGACGGCGGCACCCATGGCCATGCCGGCAGCGCCGGCGCAACCAAACCCGTCCCTCGGACCTGGACCCGGACCCAACCCAAGTTATGGCCAGGGACCAGTCAGTGCTGGTGGACCACCCGGCTCGTCGTCCCCCATGGTTGGCGGCGGCATGCGATCTCTGCTTGGCGGACCCGCTGGCCCAGGTCCAGCTGGTGGTGCCACTCCTGGCCCTGGTCCCAGCCCAAGCCCTGGGCCGGGAATGATGCGAGGCCCTGCTCCGGGACTGGGAGGCCCCCCACCCTTCCAAGGAAACATGGGCGGCGCCGGCAGTGCACCGAACAGTCCGATGTTCAACCCTCAACAACAACGAGGAGTCGGTGCGCCTGGCGCTGGCCCTGGACCCAGTGGGATGGGCGCTGCTCCGATGGGCCCTCCTTCAACCACTGGTCCTTATCCAGGACCAGGGGGCCCACCTTCATTTGCCCCTGGCCCCGGTCCTGGCCCTGTTGCCAGCCCTGGCCCTAACAACAACAACAACAACAACAACAACAACAATCAACAGTACCTCGCAATGAACCGCGGACCTGCGTCGTCGCCGATGCCAGGTCCCAACCTAGGTCCTCAACAGCAACAGATGCAACAGGGACCCGGTGGACCCGGTATGATGAGGCGACCTGGACCTGGACCTGGACCGATGCCTGCTGGAGCCGTCGCTGGTCCTGCGGGGCCTCAAGGTTCGTACCCACCGGGTCAACCAGGAGCACCACCATCGGCGGCGGGAGGAGCTGGGGGTATGATGCCCGGCTCGCCTGCCGTGTCGGCTCGTCAGCTTGGACCCGGCCCCGGCCAAGGTCCCGGCCCTGCTGCTCCTGGACCTGGGTCGATGCAGCCTTCGGCATCGGGCCAGTCATTGCAGATTCCCATGGCTCGATCGGGCCCTGCTCGTCCCGCTCAATCTCAATCTCAATCTCCCTCAGCTTCGCCTGCGCCATCGATCAACTCTCGAAGCCCGATGATGGGCTCGTCGTCGTCGTCCCCGTCTCCTGCTGCGATCGATCTGGGGGCGATACCGCGACAACAAGGAGGCGGCAGCAACCAAGGCCAGCGAAAGAGTCTACTCCGTCGCTCGCTTGCGTGGTTCGGTGCAGGTGGGCCTGCGTTTGGCAGCAAGGGACCTGCACCAGCCCCGGCCCCGGCCCCCACGCCGGCCGGTCCAAAGATTCCGGGCACGGGCACGGGTGGGCCCCGGCTGGTGACGATGGAAGGCGAAAAGGGGGAGAAGCCGAGCGTGTCTCGGAAGAGTGTGTTCCTGGGCGGCGGGGCCGAGGGCAACGAGTGGGACGTGGACGGGTACGGAGCCCGGTTCTGGTCTCGGTTCAGCTCGGCGCAACGGCATGCGGACATGGGCAAGGCGGATGCGCTGAACATTTCGAGCGAGACGTGGTTGCGCAAGGTGAGGCGGGGCCATCGCAAGTTGAACTACATGGCTGCGATCTTCGGGTTGGGGATCATTGCTGCGATTGTGGGCATTGTGGTCTGGCGCGAGGGCCGGCCGGGTGCGGCGAAGAGCGATATCCCGCGTTCGGTGGACAGTGCTGGGTTTGGACCGAACGATGGGAATTCGTCTGGGTCATCGTCGTCGTTGTCGACTCCTGCGCCGACTGCTGGCTCGAACACGGGTGGTGGTAGCGGCGGTACTGGGAATGACGGCACGTATGGAGGAGGAGCGGGCGCCGATACTGGCTACGGCTCTGGCTCTGGCTCTGGCTCTGGGTCGGGCGATGGGACGACGAAGAAGCATCACAAGCATCACCATCATAACAATAACAACGATCGTCGTCGTCGACGGCAGCGGTCACCGAGCAGCAGCAGCAGCAGCAGCCGGGCGGCGGCTCATATGCGACAGGTTCGTGTACGACGGGCGGGGGGCATGTCTGTGCTGACGCCTGGACATGGCTCGCGTCATCTGGCTGGACAAGCGGATGAGGAGGAGGTTGTTGTGGTTGATCGGGCGTTTGAGCTCGACTCGCGAGGGACGGTGGCTGATGGGCAGGGCCGTGATCTGCTGGTCAGCCAATGAGCCTCTGCCTCTGCCTTCCTCGCCTCGTCTCGTCTCTACCCTCACACCACAACGCAGGGATGGATCGACATCAGCTAGCCAGCCAGAATGAACATTCGGTTTCTACAACATTTTTCTACTTTTCGATTCTCTCTGTTCTCTCTACTCTTTCTCTCTGATCTCACTCTCTCTCTTACTCATATACTCTAACCACCCTTCTCTCCACCCCTTACTATAACTTTGCACATAGCACTCAGCGCGCGCGTCTTTCCCCTCCCCCCCCCCGTTGCTGCAACACGGTCGTTACACTCATTGTCTCTGCTCTCGTTTTCTGCTCCCCCACCTTACTTTACTGACTTGACAACCCCGAATAAAATCTCAAACTCTTGTCACTCTCTCTCTCTCTCTCTTTGCGAAGATGATGGGATTGGATGACGCCCCCTCCAGCTTGAGAAGAAGCGAGCCATGCATTCAGCATCATTGCACCCGCACGGCAAGGCACCGGTCAATATCCTCATGGGCGACAGTACATAAGTCTGCGGCTGTTGGCTGCAAGTTCATTTCATTTCATATGACGCCGTGTGGAGACGAGTTCGCAATCCCGTGCGGCACAACGAGAAGGAAGGTGCGAGAAGGAAGTGATGAAGAGGCGGGGCGCGGCGGGACCAAGCAGAAGCTCGGTGATTTCTGGCTTGTAATGTATGTATGTACAGCCAACGGATTCGCTTGGGGGAATGAGGACTGTGCCTGATCTCGATTTCATTACAAACTCGTTGGTCGGAGTTAGAGCGACCGGGCCCCCTGTAACCGCACATGGCGCAAGCGGGGGAAGACAGAGTGAGAGTGAGAGTAAGAGTGAGTGAATATAAGGTTGAAGCACCAACGCAGGCTTCCACGTTGACACCCCGTGGCATCCAACTTCCTTCCTCACTCTCACTCTCACTCTCACTCACACCTTCCCTCTCTCAGCTCCTTCGTTTCATCCTTCAACCCACTCAAACTCTTGCTTGTTCTTTACTTCTCGACTCAGCTTAGCTTCCCCAAACCCACAAGCAGCGCAGTCAACCCCCTTCACATCCCTTCTTAATCCCCCTCCTTTACTCCTGTTGTACTATTAACCCACCACACCCCACCTCGCACAGCAGGACTCCATCCCCCCCCCATATCACACACTGTGAGTTAGCATAACACATTCGACATCAGGGCCTCCTCACACAGCCCAGGCTTTTCTCACCCATCCCTCCTTCCTTCCAACAGACGACCATGACAGACAGCATCACTGTAAACCCGGCCACCCTGCTCAGTCAGCACCACACTCCTCCTGCTCAGCCCACCCAGCAGCAGCAGCAGCAGCAGGACAAGAGCACCAACAACACTTCAACAACAACAACAACAACAGCAGCATCATCCTCCTCCTCCTCCTCCTCTCGTAAGAGAAAAGCATCAACAGATGACGATACCAATCCCACCCCAAAACCAAAGTCATCCAGAACAAAACCCATGGATCCAGAACGCATCGCCCGTCTAGAAGCAAGACAGGCCAGAAACAGACTCTCTGCTCAAAACTCGAGAGACAAGAAGAAGGCTCATCTCGCAAACCTCGAAGAGGCTACCGACAAGCTCGCCAGAGAAAAGGATCTCTACCAGTCTCGTCTCGCTGAAGAAGCACGTCAACGAGCCCTCCTCGAATCACAGCTCCGTCAAACTCAGCTCCAACTCCACGGCCTCCAATCCCTCATCAAGCAGCTGCTCAACACCAACAACAACAACCACCCACTCTCCTCCTCTCTCCTACAACATCCAGAATCCGACAGCAGTCCTACTGCTCCTTCCTCCCTCGTCGCAGCGCCGACTCTTGCCTCTATCCCCACGCAATCTCTTGCATCTGTCTTTACCACCACCTCCTCCTCCTCCGCCGCCTCGTCCACATCTTCGTCCCTCAACCCCGCTGACCATGAGGACGACGACGACGACAACGACTCTAGCTCGGACAACAACAACACGGCAACAACGACGCCCACGACTCCCTTGACCACGATCACCAACATCAAGACTGAACAAGAACAACACGACGACGACTTCGAAAACACTGACTCGACTACCACTGACATCAACAACGTCAGCACTCGCCTCCCTGCAGCGGAGGCGACCTGCGCATACACCGATCCCTTCTCCATCCAATCAACCCCATCAGCAGAGTATAGCTCTCCCTCTTCTTCTTCTTCATCATCATCATCGAGAACGACGACCACATCTCCCCACGCATGGAACAACACACACGCAGCGCTCCTCGTAGAGCAGCAGCGTCCCTTGTCTCCATCCAGCGTGCCCTCGTCTGTCGCGATCCCATCCCCAACCCCATCTCTGACTCGCTCACATCCCACTGCGCTCGCCTGCAGTCGTGACGCTCTGGAGTCTCAGATGGGCAGGACTGGTGATCGCGACATTGACGACAGCGAGATTGTCTCCTTCTCGATCGAACAAGATCAGCAGAGCTCCTCTTCTTCACCATCATCATCATCATTGGACGTCGCAGACCGGATCAACAACCCTTTTATTAACACTAATCACATCACATCGCAGGCCCGGCAGCGGGTGCATCTCTCCCCCGTGGAGAGTCGACAACGTCAGCAGCAGCAGCAGCAGTCAAGTCTTCTCAGTCGTCATCAACTTCCTCTTCAGTCCCTGTTGCACCATCAGCATCAAGCACAGTCACCGTCCAGTCGCCCTCTTCTTCTCCCAGCAACAGCAACAACGTCGTCCTCCTCAGCAGCACCACCGACGGAATCAAGAACACCGGAGCAGGCTCCGTCCCCTCTTCAACCAACAATAAGAACAGTAACAACAGCATTCGCAACGGGTCCATTGCAAACGTCACCTATGGCAGCAGCACGAGTGGATCAGCAGACTCGGGCAGTCTCCTCTTCCCTCACCTCAGCCACAACCTCTCCTCTAACAGTACTCCCTCTCTCCCCCCCACCATCACGCCGACCACGCAGCAGCAGCAGCAAACACCAGAGTGGAACCAAGCCACGCCAACCCCGGCAGCAACGGCAGCAGCGGCGGCAGCGCTCCTCGCTCGCCCCGACCTCCTCCTCGCCTTGCTCGCCAACAGCAACAACAAAGCGGCGACAACCTCATTCATCCCGTCGCCGCCGGAGCAGCAGCAGCAGCAACAAGGCCAGCACCAACCACAAATCTTGTCGTCGGACCTTTCAACGAGCTCGAGCCTCCTGGCTTCGGCTCGTCTCGGAGCAGACGCCCATCTTTTCACTCCACCCGGTGCCGTCCCAGCCCAGCACGTGGCGGCTCCAGGTCCGACTGCCGGCTCAAGTCCTTCGTTTTGTTTCGGAGCTCTGGGAGGAGGAATCCCGTTTCTTCCAGCAACGCTCGGCGGCGGCGGCAGCGGCTCTTCTGACGCCAGCGCCGCCAACCTCGTCCTGAGCTCGTCCTCGGGCGCTACTCCCACTGTTGTTGCGAACGGCAACAACAACATCAGCAGCAGCAACGGTGGTATCGCCGGTGTGGATGCCTTGATGTCTGCCGTTGCTGCTGGTGCTGTTAAGCCCACCCAGGACAACAATCTCGCAGCCTTCCAGACCCTCTTGGCCCCGTACCACCATCACCACCACCACGAGGCTTCCTCCCCTTCAGCTTCGATCGGCCAACAACTGCCCATGGCTGCTCAGCAGGCATCCGACTTTGATGACCTGACCTTCTTTGAGAACATCGGCAGCGCGAGCAGTGACCACCACCACCACCTTCTCCAGCAACAACAAGAACAACAAGTGTCCACGACTGCCTCAGCAGTCGGTCGGGACGACGACGACGACCTCTTCTTCCAGCAACTTTTGATGGGCTCGTCCGCGCCATCTGCGTCCAACCCGTCATCAACCTCGACTACCGAGCCCAAGGTCATCAATCGCAGCGGACAGGAGGCCACCACCCTCGCCCACGATCCTGCCCAATCTCCGGCCCTGGCCGAATTGGCGCTCGTGGACCAGACGGTGCCCCTCCTGATGCTCAACCCGAGCGAGTCCGCCGCCGCCGCGGCTGCCGCGGAGGCTGCACTGATGGCGCGTTCCCCATCCTCCACTTCGTCGGCGGCATACCACCATCATCACCCCTACCACCACTACTCGGCCTCGTCCGTCTCCTCCTCGTCATCGTCGTCTTCTGTACGGGGCGAGGACGAAGAGTCGTCCCCTGCGGCATCGCACGACGATGTGGACATGAGCGACATCTTTGACTTTGAGCTCGATGTCGAGTTTGACCTCGCTGCCCCTCCACGAGAAGAGCAGGAGCAGCAGGAGCAGCAGCAGCAAGAACAGTCGCCGACGGTGTCAGCGACATCGACGGCGGCCGTGGTCCCTGTCTCTGCGGCTTGAGAGAAGGGGAAAAGGTTCCACCACCCCGGTTCCATACGAAAAACTGTAGATATAACATTTTCTCCCAAAGTCCTTCTCCTCCCCCCCCATCTTGTTTTCTTCTTCTCTCTTTCTTGTTGCTAGCCTCAAAGCTTTACTCACACACGGCCTCTGAAATTGAAATCCAAAATCCCCACAAGCACATCCATCCTCATCGCTCTGGCTGGATCCTTCTTTGTGTGAATGAATCTGCTGTGAGCGGCCCCGGGAACCCTCCCTTTTTTTTGGGGATTGCAAGAGTGGGAGACGATGTTGTGAAAGCGTAGACACAGATCACAAGGTCTGAGACACGACTACGAGAGCAACAGGCCTGAGGGGGGGGAAGAAGGAAAGAGAGAGAGAGGAACGAGGAGGCAGAAGCGAGATAGGTAAAAAACAAGGCGAGGGAAAGAAACGAGGTTCATCTCCCCCCTTTTTTGTTTTGTCTCTCTTTCCCCTTTTGCACCTTGGCAGGAGAATGCCCCTTGATCACACACACACACACACTCACAGACAACAGACAGCCGGAAGCCAACAGGGGAAAACGGGTGAGAAGAGGAGGGATCAAGCCGGAACGGGAGAAGAAGAGGCGAGAGAGGGAGAGAGAGGAGAGGGAGGCGAGAGAGACCGAACACCAAAAAAAAAAAAAAAAAGGGGGGGG